>JAFVLL020032164.1:0-21388 GCA_021397915.2 Tor tambroides | reverse complement strand
CTATATATATATATATATATATATATATATATATATATATATGAGAGAGAGAGAGTGTAAAGTTTTTTGTGTGTAAAGGTAAATAAGGCAACACAACCTCTAACTCAATCCTATAATTCTTCACAGAGAGAATGTGTAATTACTATGAAGCAATTATCCGTATGCATGCTGCACATTTCCTTCCATTAGAAATGGATATGCTGTATTATATCAGGGCTAGCTTCCATTACAATGTTTTATGCCGATGCTTGAGGTATGATTTATTATTTATTTAAGAGAATGATACAGTCTCTGGCACGAAAGCCCCCATGTAACTCAATAGCTCTTTTTATAGGGCTTTTTGATTTATTTTTGAATCATGTGGGATATATTGCGTCTCCTGATGTGTTGTAGTTATGTTGCATAAATCATATGTATATAAGTTTTGTCCTTCAGGAATGTGTAATGCATTCCCCTTGCTGATGTTTACAGAAAACACTGTATGAGTTTTTGTCTTACAGTATGCCAAATTTACACTGTAAAAGTGGCACAAAAGTGCTTCTGAAGTGGCATTTATCTGTCTTTATGCAGACTGTTAAAAGCTGCTCAAAGGTGGCCTAAATGCATTTACACAGCAATTGTTGATCCAAGGGGCTGAGGAGGGTCAGAGCAGGAATAGTCTGGCTTTGATACTGCATTGCATCTTTACACTGAATTTTGAGCAGGCACGGAGCAGCCTGAACTCGGCTAATACACCTTTATATTTCCAAATGAAACCACAGCATCTCTGAGCAACACATAACGCTACTTCAGATGCAGCTTGTGTGCCACTTGTTGATACTGATTTCATTTGATTGGTAACAGATCTATAGTGACAAATCTATAGTATATTATTCTAATTACATGTAATAATTTATGTAAAATTATGCATGCAACTAATAAGGTTATAAACAATGTCCACTATAAAGGTAAAAATCCCCTGGAAATCAATTTAAGGTGGCAAATATAACGTCTTAATGTAAATATTAATATAGTATATGTTACTGCTGCTTATTTATAATGTTTGATTAAAAATTTGCATTAAATAAAAATAAAATTGAATCCAGGAAAAAAAGTGGAAAACACCAAATGAAAGTGAAACGAGGCGGGGGGTAAATAAAAAAATACCAGATAGCTTAGAGCTCTAGGTGTTCTAGCTGGTCTCTTACAGGCTGTTGATTTGAGGAATCATTTGCATAAGTTTATTATGTGGTGTAATGTTGCTATTGCATTTAACACAAGTGTGCATTCAGACCCCCACTCAAACACACACACACAGAGCGAAGGATATTATGACAGCCCTGGTAAATAAGCCGAAGCCGATGCGACAGAATGCATCAATCACTCCTCCGTTTTATTCCATTATGTAAAGTCCTCCCACTCCGAGGGGACAGTTCAAAGTCAAGTGGACCTCTGGCAAAACTTTCACAACAAACTCGCTGCTCTCCGACAGCATGATTCACTGTCACTGTCGGCAGACTATTCTGAGCTCATTTACTGCAGATGAACTGTAAATGCTCTACGTAGGGTCCATACTGTACGGGGGTCCGTATCAGGTGCTTGTATCCAGAGCGAGCCGATGCGCTGCTTAATGTGAAATCAAGAAAGTTCTGTCATCGGCTATCTGCAGCACTTTCTACCTGTTGCGTGCTGATGTGAAATCAATAATGTCTTTGGATCTCTGTAATGACTTTAACATTGATTCTCTTTCCCGTTTTCAGGTTTGCAAGTCATTTTCCCCGAGTACCTGCAGGAGAAGTTCGTCCAGTCAGCTCTCAGCTACATCATGTGTAACGGGGAGGGAGAATACATCTGCCAGAACAGTCAGTGCATCTGTCAGTGTGCCGACGAGTTCCCACAATGCAACTGTCCCACCACTGACCTCCAGATCATGGAGAACACGCTCATTGGCATGGCAGAGACTTGGGAAGCATCTTACAACGACTTTGAGAACTCAGGTAACACTAGAGCAGCTATTTCTATAACACCAAAAAACTGGACACTTTTCAGGATTCAAATTTCCAGGATAAAAACAGAAAAATAATTCTAAACTAGTGACTAAAAGTAAAGATTTTCATTAAGGGATGATTCCCACCCACCCCAAAAAATAAAAAATAAAAAAAAGGGTATGATTATTGGGGACATTTTTGGCAAACTGGCTAACTTTATTAAATGCACAGTATGTTCATAATAAATTCATATATTTATTCAATAAATATAATTAGACACTATAGGGTTGTTATCAATCAAATTAAATCAATATAAACAAAATCAATCTTTGCCCTCTAGAATTGGCACACAAGCTTTATCTGAAATCATTTAGATGCATTTACACAGACTGTTTAATGCAGCTCAGAGATGCCATGAATGGATTTACACTGCAGTTACAATTGCAGTGTTAGGAGATGAATGTGTTATATGTAGAGCTATGAAATTATATTTTAAATATGAAACTAAAATTACCAGTAGGTGGTGACAAGTCACTGTCTTAATGAGTGAATCAGTTATTCACTTATTCAACTGATTCATTCAAAATGCCTGATTCGTTTAGGAATGATGCAAGTCCCTTACTTGTGTTATTAATGCCAAATAAAGATTTACTAAAAATAGGAAGGATAGTATATTAGTTTGCAGTTTTGAATATAGCAACTGTCTTTATGAATGGCTTATTGAATCATTCACTCAACCGATTTGTTCATAAACACAGTAACAAATCACCACTGATAAGCGAAAATAGAGCAAAACAATCCATACGGTCAATATTGTCTCTAAAATGTCACTTAATATTAACTTCAACTTAACATTAACATTTTTAATAGGCAGCGGCTATTTGCAGCGGCTATTAAGTGCACCAAGTGCAAATAACAATAGATGCTTCACTTAGTGAAAATAGCATATTTCTGTAGTGATAAATGCTATTATATATATATATATATATATATATATATAGGCTATTTACACTAAGTGTAAATAGCAATGGATTCTATTTACACTAAGTGAAAATATCAGTATTTTTTTTTTTGCGAAATGCTATTTACACTAAGTGCTAATAGCTATATATTCTATTTACACTATGTTAAAAAGCAGGATTTTTTTATTATTTACTTGAAATTAAATGCCTTTCCGAAGTGATATGAGATTTGAAAAGGGAGGGGAAAAAATGCCAAAAGGTGGGATCGAACTCGGGTTGATAGGGTAAAATTGACTGCTATACGCACTTGCGCCAATAGAGCTGACTTTTAACAGCCGTATTTTGTAGTGTTGATTAGCCCAATCACACGTCGGTGGGCGGAGTTAGTGTAAATAGTCTCTGCCAACAAGGTGGACTATTTGCACTTAGTGTAAATAGACACTCCGTTTTTAATATATACAACTGCATGAAGTATACAATAGTGATCTTTAATGGAGAACAAATGAGTGTCCGACTCAAGCCTGTGCTGATATATGGACATGATATTTTTAAACCGGACTGTCTAACCTAAAACTGGACAGATGGCCACCGTAGGCAACACCAAAAACGACAGAAATTAATTGCTATCTAGAATTTTTCAGTGGAAACGTCCTTTCAAAACCCTAGTGGTAAATTGAGTCTGCTCGCAGAACGCCAACACAATGATCTGAGAGCATTAGCTGGCAAGTTTGCTTGTCAGGTCTGTCAGCAAGTCTGGTCTAGAGCCAATTTTACGATCCATTGTCAAATTTGACAGTTTCACCACGCCACACATCATGACTAATAAGTAGACGTGGCGACAGCGAGCATCGAGTCAGGTATTGTAATCCCATTCGCGGATCGATTTCAACAACGCTCTCACCAGTGCACACTTCAACGGCTGTGCTAATTGGGCTAAGTGACGTTTGAAGTCATCTTCATTGATTTTGCTTGAATTAAACAGAAGACGACTGTTTGCTCATTCAATAGAGGAGCTGCTCTCGGCTCCTCTCTAGGCGTATATTCAGTGCTCATTATATGGCAGCCGTCTTTACAGGCATTATACTTGCCTTTTCCCTCGTTTTTGCTGAGAGAACATCATTTTATTATTTGCATTCAATCAACGAATCAGAAAATATAAGGACGTTGACTCCATGTTGACAAATACATTGATTATTTTAATGGCTTTGAATGTGTGCGTCATAAAATATTTAAATGGATTAATATAGTACTACATGTATATAGTGCATGTTATTATACACTAGCACAGACTTATAATGCAGTGTACAACAGGTGGTCTACTAAAAGTTGCATGCCACGGCATTTATTTGATCAAAAATGCATTATAAAACAGTAATATTGTGAAATATTATTACAATTTAGAATAACTGTTTACTATGTGAATATATAGTAAAACAATTTATTGTTGTGATCAAAGCTGAATTTTCAGCATCATTACTCCAGGCTCCAGTGTCACATAATCCGTCAGAAATCATTCTAATATGCTGATTGGCTGTTCAAGAAATATTTTTGATTATTATCAATGTTGAAAACAGTTGTGTTGCTGAGTATTTTTGTAGAAACTGAGACATTTTATTTTTCATGATTTGATGAATAGAAAGTTCAAAAGAACACCATTTATTTGAAATAGAAAGCTTTTGTAACATTTTAAATGACTTTACTGTCACTTTTGATCAATTTAAACCATCCTTGATGAATAAAGTCTTGCTGACTCCAAACGCTTGAACAGCAATTAAATGAACATAATAATCAAAAACCAAGGTAATGCAAATGGGTAACAAATGACTGCATATTTAAGCAAGAAAACTTACTGAATCTAGGCTGTCCTTGGCCGGTTGGCCATAAGCTTTAAATGTTATTAATCAGCTGCTTATATGCTGAGTCTGTTGTTGATTTCTGTGAGCCACCTTGTACTGAAAACTCTGCATAGGACTTGCATGCTAACTTCTCTCTTTGAGCCAATCTGCAATAAAGCAAGCATGAATAATTCAGCGCCCCACAATGCTTTCTCTGGGAGAAGAGGCACTTCTTGCGGTTTATTGTAACAGTCAATTTCACCCCACTGCCTGAACTCAAATCGCACGCCACGGGCGAAAGCTCTGCTCCATTCCCGCTCCCAAAAGATAGATTCACAGAAAGGCTGTGCTGGTTTATGAATGAATCTTCTATTCCTACCAACTATTTCTCTGATATCAGAGCTGCATTGCATTGCAAACATGAAGTGAAAGTATGTGTATCCCATTTAGATTTTGTCTGTCAGTTTAAGAGAACAAACAAAACTGCAAACTAAAAATCCAGCAAACAAAAATGTTCTTCTAACATCAGTGTATGGTTCCCATTTGGTTATTTATTTATTTATTTATTTACTTACTTACATACTTACTTACTTATTTATTACATGTGTAACCAAATTATCACTGACACATGTTGGATATAGAAGTATGTGTACATACAGTACAATTACTTCATACTTCATACATTTTTTTTTACACTTCATACTCACGCATACATACTTTACACTTGCATAAAACAATGTGTACTGTATAGCAAATCTCAGCTGCTTGATTGTTTATTGTCACAAAATGTAACTACGTTATTGTCCAGCTTGTGAAAAAAAAATACATAAAAATAAATAAATAAATTAAATAATTAAAAAAAAAAAAACAGCAAATTGTGAATATCCCTACTGTCCCGTTACAACTCGAGCCATTTGGTTTTTGCCTGTATGACAAAAAATAAAAAAATAAATAATAATAAAAAAAAAATACATATTTTATATAGTGTGTGCAGAGATTGCTATATTTAAATAATGTCTGACCATTACATTAAAAGCAGATTGTCATGTTTCTGGTCTGTTAATGGCACTTCTACAGCACCTTCCTGATCTGCAAGGAGTAAATTGCATTTCTGAAGGAACACAATCTCAGGCATCATTAGTCCACTAAATGGAGTAATGAAAAGTATGCTAGATATGAGCAACTCAAAAGGTCTGTTCATGCATTAATAACTGTGTAACTGCATACAGTTAAAACCAAAAAGGATGGTTGTAAAATCATTGGTCCTTGATGTAGAACATCACCTAGATAGTGACCTTCAGGTAGTCTGAGACATACAGTGGAGTTTAAAAAAAAGAAAAAAAGATATCAGAAATTGATAATAAATTTCACAATTTATTACACAGAAATGGCAACTAACTAGAGGGGGGAAAAAAAAAAAATATATATATATATATATATATATATATATATATATATATATATAACGTATCAGTTTAAATTTAAGTTATTTTAGTACATTAAGTTATTATCAGTTTAGGTTTTAGTTTTTAGAGTGTTAATATTATTTATTAGTTTTTATTTTCTTTAATAAGTCTATGTAGTTAATAATTTGTATTTCAGTTTTAATTAATTTAGTATGGCATATTAATCTAAATTAAAATGAGAATTAGCTGAGCTGAAATATATGTATTTTATTTTAAGCTAACGTTCAGTTAACATTTCTTATTTCAAGATACATATTTTCTTTCTTTCACATGCTTTTAGTTTTATTTAACTGTAAGCTGAGTAGACTACATGTATTTTCTGGTTCCCTGAGCCAGAAGAGTGTAAGTAAAGGAAAAAGATGGGTCTGTGTAGCTTTCATATACACTTAACCCTGTTTTAACATTTTCAGTCATGAAAGTTCAGTTAATAACATTCATCTGATAAACACTATTATATAACATTGCAAAATGGTTGTGGAAAGGTTCTCTGAATGTCGTCGACCTTAAAGGGCTGTCCTGCGTAGATCGCATTTAATGCAGCTCACACACCGACAGACATTTTTCACCTCGCTGATCAAATATTTCTGAACAAAAAACATAAAGCAGAAATAGGTTACTCCCCAAGGTGATTGCTCAATATCCACCTTATGAGCACGCTAGCTTATATATTATTAACAGGTAATAAAAGGTCCAAATAAAACCAGACACTGCGATATATTTATATAGAGCAGAGGACACTCAAATTGAGTCTGTGAACCTCAAGGTCGCCGCAATATTCCTCTGGACCGGCCCAAGGAGAAAATGCTCCAGCATGAACAGATGAATCTTCTGAAATGTCAAGTTGATCAATTAGGGAAGTAATAATTGTTTGAATGTGTTAATAAAGTCTTAATTTAATGCCAGTAAGTTCTTAAATCATCACCTAACCCATCATTTAGAGGTGTGACTGAATACGATTGTCACCGTTTTGTCAGATATAAACTGTCTGGATAATTCCAGTCATAGTAGGGTGGAAAATTAGGAAGCCTCTGGGATTTTTAGTGCAAACATTTAGTGTCCTAACTGTTGAAGACCCAGAGGCTCCTGTCATCACCTGTGAAAACTGAACATTATTTTGAAATACTAGTAGTCATAGAAGATTTATAAATGATTGGGTGACATTCCTTAAAGGATTACTCCACCCCAAAATTTTGTTATTAATCGCTTACCCCCATGTCGTTCCAAACCCGTAAAAGCTTTGTTTGTCTTCGGAACACAATTTAAGATTTTAGACGAAAATAGGGAGGCTTGTGACTGTCCCATTGACTGTCAAGTAAATAACACTGTCAAGGCCCAGAAAAATATGAATCTGCCATCAGTGGTTAATCTGAATTTTATGATGCGACGAGAATACTTTTTGTACACAAAGAAAATAAAAATAACTTTTTTTCAACAATTGTCTCCTCTCTGTCTCTCGGTGTCAGCGTAGCGCCATTTTTGAGATTATCCACTTGACGCAAACTGAATACGCTCTTTTGTATCAGCCGCAACACAAGGATGCGCTGTTTTCGTTCAAATCAAAGCGTAAATAACGTAGAAGTGCGTACGCAGTTTGCGTCCAGTGGATAATTTCTAAAATGGCGTTACACTGATGTGGAGAGAAAGAGAGGAGACAAATTGTTGAAAAAAAATCGTTATTTTTATTTTCTTTGCGTACAAAAAGTATTCTCGTCGCGTCATAAAATTCAGATTGAACCACTGATGGCAGATGGACTATCCTGACGATGCTTTTCATACTTTTCTGGACCTTGACAGTGAGAGTTACTTGGCAGTCAATGGGACAGTCACAAGCCTCCCGGTTTTCATCTAAAATATCTTAAATTGTGTTCCGAAGACGAACGAAGCTTTTACGACATGGGGGTAAGTGATTAATGACAAAATTTAAATTTTGGGGTGGAGTAACCCTTTAATAAGTTTTCACTAATAGAGTTCTTACAAATCATTTTTGCAAGCTATTAGTTTATAGTTAGCTGTGGTTAATATATTAATAGCCTCGTGAGTTCATCATTCATTGTCACTGTAATTAACCAAATTATTATTGTTCAACTCATTAATCCTAAATAGTTCTCAATTTAGATTTGGTCATGGAAAATGGAAAAATGTCATTAATTAATAAATAAATGAACTAATAAAAAATAAATAATAGACTTCTCTGTGAGGGTTATGTTTAGGGGATAGAATATACAGTTTGTACAGTATAAAAACCATTATGCTTATGGAGAGTCCCTGTAAACAACATATGCCAGTGTGTGTGTGTGTGTGTGTGTGTGTGTGTGTGTGCATGTGTGCGCACACGCGTGCATGTGTCCTTAATATATTTGTAAACATTTTAAATAACACTGAATATGAATGCAGTAAGTGTTCAATAATTGTTGGTTTAAATCACTTAATTCATGGCATTTTAATTAAAATAATAATAATAATTGTGTTAATTACAGTGATAATGAATGAAGAACTCACTTTTTGTACAGTCTATTAACTACAGTTTATAAACTATGAATTAACTATTAATTAATAGTTTGTTAATGATTTGTGAGTACTTTATTGGTGAATACTTATTATGAAGTGTTACAAATGATTGTTACATTTTATAAATGATAATGACACTTTTCTGCAAAATATATAGGCTACAGTACCGATCAAAAGTATGCATTTATTTTATTAAAAGTATTACAAAAACTATATTTTTAATCATATATATATATATATATATATATATATATATATATATATATATATATATATAAATTGTGAATAATTCAGGCAAAATATTTGGCCAAAGCACAAAAAAGTTGACATTAATTAAAAAAGAGCTGTAACAAAGAAACACTAGTTTGAGTAATATAAGTATGCGCATACAGTTAAAGTATATAAGCGATCAAATAGAGAATATCTGCATGTTTACAGTACATATTAAGTAAGTAGTAAGTAAATTTATTTATAGAGCACATTTAAATTCAGCATTACACTGACCAAAGTGCTGAACATTACCAATACAGCAAATTCAAAATTAGAATACAATTAAAATAACAACAACAACAACAACAACAACAACAACAACCGTGGATAATGAATTAATAGCCCGGAAATGCGAGAGAGTAAAAATGTGTCTTAAGTCTGGACTTGAAAATAAAAAGAGATGAGGCACTCCTAATGTCAGGTGGCAACTGATTCCACAAACGTGGAGCGGCGACTGCAAAGGCTCTGTCTCCTTTTAATTTAAGACGTGACCGAGGAACATGTAATAGATCTTTATTTGCTGACCTAAGGGACCTGGGCGTTGAATGCAAATGAATAAGATTAGAAATATAAGATGGGGCATGCCCATTAAGAGCTTTAAAAACAATAAGTAAAATCTTGAACTGAATTCTAAAAAAGACAGGAAGCCAATGAAGAGACGCTAAAACTGGCGAAATATGATCACGTTTTTTGGTGCCGGTTAACAGTCTGGCCGCCGCGTTCTGAACCATCTGCAGCCATGACAATGAAGATTGTGGAAGACCAACATATAACGAGTTACAATAATCCAGGCGTGATGTGATAAAAGCATGAATGACTATTTCCAGATCTTGAAAAGAAAGTGATGATTTAAGTCTGGAGATGATCCTCAGCTGATAATATCTATAAAAGTGCAGCTTTGACCGTGTCAGTGCACATTTAACTCAGTGGAGGTTTAAATGATGCTTAGAAGTGAGCATATACAGACAAGGAGTGTTTTTAAAAAAAAAACAAAAAAAAAAAAACACATACTGTATGTAAATACATACATGCATTTGCCAAACTTTGAGAGCTCAGTTTTAATAAAAGAGTTTTGCAAAAACAGGGAATGCAACAAATTCCTGGAGCACAACTGTTTTATTCTGCTTTGAAATATTTTGTTATTATTAAAGAAACTAGTTATATACAGTATAATATATTTAGAATGCTGCTATTCAGGCACTTTTTTTGTTGAAGAATTAGTACAATATGTGTGAGGTTTTTTGCCAATAGTGAAGTCTCCAAATGTCTGAAGTACAGAGCAGAGCATATTGTTTTCTGTTATGTTTTAAAGGGCATTTAAAAGGCATTAAAAAAAAAAAATACACATGCATTTTTTGTTTTATTTTATTTTTTGCATGTGTAAAAAAAAAAAAAAAAAAAAAAAAAAGAAGGAAAGCTTGCTACTTTCATGTGTACAGGCAGTGATAAATGCATTCCCGGTATTCTTGGGAAAAGATGACAGCGTTTGTATCATTACAGGTCTACTGTGCATGTGTATGTGTGTGCATGTTTTTGGTTCCTTCTTGCTCTTGACACATAATTTTCATCAAGTAACACACCAGTAAACACAGGCGCTTTGCAGACAATCATGTGTCATTGCGTCAGAGCCTGCAGCGCTTTCTAGATTCAGATCCTACACTGTCATTTTAATAGCATATCAAACACATATCAAAGGAAACAAGCAGGTGGAGTTGTTAAACACCGTGAGTGCATGTTTAGACCATTATATTGACATTCCCAATATGACCATGCTGCAAATATTTAAATGGACCATCAAGCAAACTTGACTGCACTCAAACAGACACTTTTCTCGTATGTGCCGCGGGCTACAGGCACGTTCATAGTTGGAGCTCGTCTGACTGCTGTCTGACATGACTGTGTCATAGGATTCCCATATGAAATGTGACATATCTTTTGTTTAAAGCAGTGGTGTTCGATCCTGTAGGGTTGAAGCTAAACTTTACCAAAACATGGTTTAAAGTCAAGATGAAAAAGAGTCTATTCTGTTTATCATGATTCAGTATTATCCACAGTATATTGTGAGATTATAGAGGGTGGGCCTTGGTCCCTCTATGGGGGTCTGGGGGGAATTATTGTACATTTTAAAGTTAAATGCATTTTAGATTTTATTGCATCAGACTGGTGCTCTTTCAAAATAAAGAGCTCCAACCTGTTTTTGGTGTCCAAATTGAAAAAAAAGCCTTAACTTATACCTGGACTTTAAAGTAAACTCAAACATTTTTGTGATACAATTTGTGATATAATGCCAAACAATTTGAACTAGGACTGTGCGATTAAGTATGTAAAAAAAAAATAATAATAATAATAAAAATAAAATAAATAAATAAATAAATAAATACAAATAAAGTGTGCATTAAATTGATTAACTTTTGTCTTTCTAAAGTTACTTTTTGCACTTTTTTAAACCACAGTAAAAAAAAAAAAAAAAAAAAAAAAAGGTCCCTAAAAGGGAAATTAAACAGTTTTTGGTTTGGTACACAGACTACTGATTAATGTTATTAATGTTAACTAGCAGTCAAACCTTTAGTCACTGTATTGGTAAGGCAGCCTATAGCTAATAGATAACTCATTGTATATAGCTCTTGGAAATTTGACATTATGAAAGTAAAATGGATTGCATATGGCTTTGCATTTTGACTTTAAGTGACACTGAAGGATTGAATGGTGAGAGATGTGAGATGGAAATCATTTCGACTCTGCACACTGAACTCTGAATGCTCTCTATGTAATGGTATTGACACAGTTTTTGTGGTTAAAATCAATCCTTGTCCGTTAAAGTCAATACTTTTCTCCATCACTCTTAACAGGTTTCTCCCACAATGGATTCCAAGTATCAATATGTGGTTTATGTGGATATACTTTTGCCCTTCGCCGTATGAGCACCTGTCTTTCTCTCTCTCTCTCTCTCTCTCTCTCTCTCTCTCTCTCACCTTAGATGAGTTTAAGTCGTTTCTGAAACGTCTGCCCGCGACACACTTCCTGCCGGTGAGCAGCGTGCACCTGCTGTGGGGCAGCGACTGGGACCTTCAGAACCGCTACCGACTCTTGCAGAGTTCACTGGAGGCCCAAAGACTGAAGATCCAGCGCACGGCCCGGAAGCTCTTCGGTCTGAGCATTCGCTGCCACCACAACCCCAACCACCAGATGCCCAGAGAGAGGTGAGAACTGATGTTCCCTTACAGAATAATACAGCAGGAAACTAGGATTGTATTTCAACATTTTAATTATAAAACAAGCCATTTTACACTATAAAATAGAAAGAGAACCATCAATTTAATCGATTTTAGATTTATCCATCCCTAAACAACACCTAATAACAAAAGTGACTGTCAGTCAGCCTCTTCCCATTTAAGATAGGGGATTTTTGCATGAATAAGATACAAAGTAAACCAGACTTCATGCTGATAAATTGGATTAAAAATATTTAACTGTACTGACACCATCGGACAGGAACAAAATTTGAACTAAACTGATCTGGATAATGACACTACTGTCTCCTGTAGAGCTGCTTTACAGCTGAAATTGAATTTGTTTAAAAACTGATCTTTTTATTTATTTATTTTTTATTATTATTTGGCATTGTTATTGATGTACCCAGTGTACCGTGTTCTTTACAGCTAAAGTTTGTCTGTAATTAATGAATTTTACAACAACACTGCTATTTCCCTGTTAATTAATGAGAAGCTGCCTTGAAACAATATATACTGTATAAAGTGCTATATAAAAAAAAAAAGTGACTCGACTTGATAGTCAAAAGTCATGAGATGAGCCTTTCAAGGTTTATATGTGATTGCTAATGAAGCGTACTGTTGATATTGATAAATGAAAGATAAATCTTTCTGACTGTAGTGAAATTAAAGAGTGCAGTGATCTATTAAAAAGCGTCAAAATCACCGCCTGACACGTAGACAAATAACGTTATTTGTCCACTAGGAAACTTGACTTATCAAACAGAAAATAATATGCACACTCAGGAAATGCAAATAAATCAAACTCTAAAATAAACGACAAAAAAACTGTTTATACGGTTAAGGAGTTGGAGAGCATCAACTGTCACTAATGTGGAAGTGGCTCACCCACGCTCCAATGGTGGCTTTGACAAGGTCTGTGCTGAAGCGTTATCAAAGCCGAGCAGAGCAGAGTCAGAGCTCTGTGGGGCTCACATCAAGGACGTTTGATGGCAATAGCACAGAGAGAGAGAGGAATACAAAACGCAATGGACTATTTTAATTCCAGGTAAGCACGGGAATGTTATCGGTGCAGCGTTTGTGCGGCAAATAGAAAAGTTGCGTGTGATTGTCGGGGCTAATTCGTTAAACACTGGACTTCAAAGTAGAGTGTTGTTTTGCTGAGGGTGAGAGAGTCTATTTCTGTTTATGTGCAACATACTAGATTCATACTTCAAAGTCAGAGCGGCTAGTTTAGCTAACTGATAACAGTGCACCAAATTAGCATCCCATTTGAATAAACTAAGCAGCAGGGGTAACGATTTGTCATGGTAAACAATCTCTGGGGGAAAGCATAGAGTTTGAACACAGTTCCTGTGCTTATACACCTCAACTTCAATTAATGCTTCGGATAGAAACATACTTGTGCAATTCAACTGAACATGCTTAATGCATCAATTACTGTGGTGGTATCAAATATCAGTACTCAAGCATACATGAAAATGTCTGCTACATTAAACCAGATGTTGTTTGTTTGTTTGTTTTCTGGATTCTGATTTATTTATTTATTTTTTTATTATTATTCAATTTTAATAATTACATTACATTTTAATAATCAAAATTTAAAATTGAAATCATGAAACCAATACAATTAAGCAACAGTTTATTAAAAAAATAACAAAAAATACATTTTTACAGCCCTATGATATCACATAATATAATATTTGTATTTAAATTTGTGATATATATATTGTGTGAGAATAAATCATACAAGTGGTTTATTTTGTTTAAAAATCTTATAAATATATGAGGTGGCAAAGGGGGCCTCTTAGGTCTGGAATCCATGGCAGTTTTCATTGGCCAAGGCCCACTCATGAGGCAGTTTGACCAAAAGGCAAGCAACCAATCACAGTTCGTTCCGTTCAGCGTCACATTTCGGGGCGTGGAAATGTTGCCACAATAACAGACCGGTGTGTAAAACTCTCAGACTTATTTTAAAGATTCTATGCCGCAAACTTTAAATATTTCACATACTTTTGAAAATCCAGCGTTTAGTTGACCCTGATAAGCGCTCGTTGTCACAGTTGTAAACTCGACGGCTTTCTTCTTTCGTGAGGGGGTTTGGCGTCACGGCATCTTTGTTTCCAGGTGGAACGTTAAGGAACGCAACACACACGTCTCCCGGAAATCCTGTATAATTCAACCAATCCAATGACAACTTCGAAACTCCTGAAGTGTTTCCACTTTTGTGTGCCATATGCATCAGATGTTTAGCCAGCAGTCCATGGGCATGATGTCTGAGGCTAAGACTAGGGGCCTCTTACCCCACACACAGGGTAAAAGGCTCACCAGCATGGGAAAAAAGGCACACACTATTGATACGATAAAAGTTAATACTTGTTCAAAACAATCACTTTAGCAAAGTTTGTCCTATGTTTTGCTTATTTTGATAAATAAGTGAATTCATTTTTGTTAATTAAATATACTATCATACTGTAAGATTTGAAAGCATCGAAGGAAATCCCATAATAATTTAACATAGATTTACAGTAGTAACAACACTCGATATTTTATTATATGATATTTATCTCTATGGTGGACACCCAACTAAATATATGTGACCTTGGACCACAAAACCAGTCATAAGTGTCAATTTTTCAAAATTGAGATTTATACATCATCTGAAAGCTGAATAAATAAGCTTTCCATTGATGTATGGTTTGTTAGGATAGGACAATATTTGGCCGAGATACAACTATTTGAAAATCTGGAATCTGAGGGTGCAAAAAAATCTAAATACTGAGAAAATTGCCTTTAAAGTTGTCCAAATGAAGTTCTTAGCAATGCATATTACTAATCAGAAATTATGTTTTGATATATTTACAATAGCAAATTTATAAAAAATCTTCATGGAACATGATCTTTACTTAGTATACTAATGATTTTTGACATGAAAGAAAAATCAATAATTTTGACCCATACAATGTATTTTTGCTACAAATATACCCCAGCGACTTAAGACTGGTTTTGTGGTCCAGGGTCACATATTACATTTACCATGCCATGTCATGTCAACAAACGGAAAAGTCAGCCAGATATTTATTATCATGTTAATTATTGTGACTTTTGCCCCAAAAGCAGGGGCACTTTTTACCCCAAATACCAAACTTTTATATATTCTTCCGTTATTGAAAAACTGCTGCTTTAATTACCTTAAACAACATTAAAATCATTAAGAAGACCTTTGTCTCATAAATATATGCAATAATTTTAGAGATTCTCATTTGCTACTTCAACAACATAAAAAAGAAAAAGAAAAAGTAAAAGAAAAAAAAATCAAGTATTAGATCAAATTAGCACAGAATCAGCTTTGTGCTGCTGCTCGCTATTGTGTCAAGGATCAGCCAAATTTGCACGTGCATCTTGAAAAGCGGATGTTTCAGAAAGTGCTAAGTCAAGTTTTTGTGCCATCTAGTGGTTTAGAAGAAAATAAAATCAAAGGTGCCTTTTACCCCGGGGCACCTTTAGCCCTGTTGTACCCGATAGATAGATAGATAGATAGATAGATAGATAGATAGATAGATAGATAGATAGATAGATAGATAATGTTTGTGTGTGTGTTTCTGTGAAAATCTTGTTTAACTAAAAAAATGTGGCAAATTGAAGAAGTGAAATGAGATTTTGAACAGCGTTTCATGTTGAAGCTCCTACTCTGTCCACATAATGCAAACTTCTCTTGCAGTGATCATTACAAACTTTCAGCTCAAGTATACTGTAACTTGTTAAGAATGTAAAAAGTTTGCATCTGTAACCTTAGGCTGAAAACTTGTTGGGAAGGTTGCTACTGTTATTGCTGTCAACCGTCGGTTTGCTGAAAGACACGTCATTATATTCAACTATATGACAAGCCAAGAAACATAAGCATTCGAAATATGAAACCTGTGACGAATTCTGAAGACAGTCAACACTGATGCACTACAGATATCAAGAATTAGAGCCATTTGAATGCACATATACACCCAAAAACCAATAACCATATTGTACCGTTCTTCCATCAAGGAATATAGTTCGTTAGCATAGCTTGCTGTATTGATATAAAATGTATCTGATGAACGCCGCTAATCCAATCAGATGTTAGAACTGTCTGTGCTCAGATCAGCCCTAAATAACGGCATATATCAGCGATGCTGTTTTGCTAGCTGTGCTGTCACTCAGGATGTCCATTCTGTCTCCGCTGACCTGCTCTTTGGCCTGAAGGCCCTGATGAAGAAAGATGGCTGCTCGCTTGAGGAAGAGTTTCCTGCTGACACTGAGCGGCTTCCCGTTGCTCATTATTAGCAGCAAACTGCCTCCATCCGCCCCATAGACTCCAGAGATAGAAGCTAACTAACTCTATTCTGCAGACACGCTGCTTCCAGTTTGATGGCACACCAATTATCTAGAGGAAGAAAACTTCATTTGGCTCCAAACTTTGGTTACTTGTGATTACTGCCAAGTTTTCTTGGGAAGTTCTTACTTAAGGAGTTCGGAAGTCATAATTGTGAGACTTAATGTGCATTCAAGTGACCGGTTTCTCTCGTTTTTGCTTCTCTTTTTTGTCAAATGCAGTCTTTTTTTTTTACGCTGCTGCATAAAAATGAAAAGCAGATGATGTGTGCTATGTTTAAATCTGATCTGGTCATTCATTTTCATGCAACCATGAGGAAAGATAGGAGATAGATAGTACTAAAGTAGTTTTGTCATGCAAGCTTGTCACCTTATAAACCAGAGTATCCTCTGGTTAGCAATATCACTCATTGTTTTGAATGCTTTTTATTGTTTATCAACAATACATTGTAACTGACAGTAAATTGCACACATTTTTTGTGACTCTTGCATTGACAAAACAGAAAAAAGTGCTCAAATAAAATGCAGATTTTGCCACTGGTGGTCTCACGCTGATATGGTTTAAGAGCGGCATGTTTCTCCTCTATGATAAGTAGATTACGCTGCTGTTTCTATATTAAGGGCAGATCCTCTGTATATATAGCGTGATATAGCGAGATATTCCCTCTCGTCCGTTCTTGATGCAATAGTGCCGACGCACAAGGTCTATCTGTAGACCCGGGCAGAGGAACCAGAGCTCAGCTTTAACCTCGTCTTTGCTCAATTATTGGCCTTTTGCAAATTGTGCAGTTTCTACTTTTAGGGAAGCGTCTCAAAGTCAGCTGCTGTTTATTCCTGGCTGAGAAAAAGCTGATGCAAGTTTTACATGAATATTTTGCCTTTATTGTTTCTTCTCCCTGAGTAGAGTCCAATATCAGTTAACCTTAAAAATGTCCTGTTGGCTAAAATTCCCAATAAGAGATCTTTTAAGGCTGTTTCCACACTTGGTTCGATTGCTTGTTCGATATCTAGCCTCCTCGTGCTCCCATACGTCTCTTTCCATGAGGTCTGAAATCATCATTGATGTCAGTACTAGCATCAGCTATTTACCACTCTAATAACTCTGAAGGGATGATGCTGGTTTCTCTCTGTTATTAAACTGTTTGTCCTTTTCGATTAACTACCAAATATCCATACTCATAGAACAGCACTTGTCTTTAGGATGAGTCACATGAGGCAAAAAACGTGAGCTGTGCTTCGAAGGCAATTTATTTTGAGACAAGCAGCTATGAGCAATATACTATAAAAAAGTGTTATCGGGAGCATGACAATGTGCAAATTATATGTTGTTACTCATGGCAGCTTGCTTTCAGTTGCAGTCTTACTAGAGTTCACATGAACCAGGGCTTGACGTTTACTTTTTTTTTTTTTTTTTTTTTTTCCCAAGCAGCACATGAGCTCTTAATTTCAAAAGTTTAGGAGCACATATAGAACTATAGGAGCACAATGAAAATTGATTAAATCATTAATTTGGTCACACTTTATTTTAAGGTCCAGTTCTCGCCATTAACTATAACTTTTGCCTCAGTAAATTCCTAATTTGCTGCTTATTAGTAGTAAGGTAGTTGTTAAATTTAGATATTGGGTATAGGATTAGGGATGTATAATATGGTCATGCAGAATATGTGCTTTATAAGTACTAATAAACAACCAATATGTTAATAATAGGCATGCTAATAAGCAACTAGTTAATAATGAGAATTGCTCCCTATACTAAAGTGTTACCATTACTTTTTTTTTCCTTAATAAAGTGCTATGAGGACACATTTACAAGCAAAACTTGAATACAAAAAGTACACTAGATTTATATTTCTGCTTCCTGATCAAATCAAATGCCAGATACAGTTTATTGTTAACCAAACTACCAATAACAACAAGAGAGAGAGAGAGAGAGAGAGAGAGAGAGAGAGAGAGAATGTTCTCCATAATGTGGGAAGACTTTTAATTTTAAACAAGCCCAGAAAACTGTATGCAAACTTTTATTTTGAAATGTCTGTGCTGTATTACTATTTCCAGCTGCTCATTCAAACATATCAGGGAAATAAAATATGCACTGTTATAACCCTTTAAAACATACTACAATATAAACTCCATAAAGTAAACATAGTCATATTTCATCAAACGCTTGGCATTAATGCGTGGTATTCATTGATTGCCAACTGCTCTGAAACCATGACCCTGGAAAATGCACAACAGCTCCATGTTTTTACTTTGAAACCTGCAGCACTCAAATATGAATTGCATATATAAATCACAGCCCTCTGAAGTTTAATAATCACAAGTCATATTGCAATTCCTGATTTTTTTTTTTTTTTTTTTTTTTTCTGCCCCAAATGCAAGACCTCAGTTAAGATATTTAACATTTTTAGGATAGTTAGGATATTTGACCTATGGGGGGAAATAAATAAATAAATAAATCAATACTACTACTACTACTACTAAATAAACAAATAAACTGAATTATGTTATAGACTGCAGAGACCTACTTTTTATATTTTACACACATGTACTCCTAAATATATTTTACAGCTCGCACATCTATTTTTAGTCACAAAAGACATGATACCTCACACCGTCAAGCCCTGTTAACCCCAAACTGCAGACAAACTGCATTTATACAAATCAAATGAGCTAAACTCTGATGCCAACCAGTCCAAAGACATCAAAAGGCTCTTGTGTGAAACATAAGTATGAATCCCACACTGTATTTATGTAGATGTAAACACCCTTTGATGCAGAGTCTGATAAATTGCTCTGACCAGAGCAAAAGCACGGCCGCCAGTGCAGTGACAGATAGATCCACGCCTCAGGGATTTCTCTGCCATTTGACTACTGGATGCATCGCAAAAGTCAGTGTGATATTTAATCAAATCAAACGATGCAATTAAATGAGTAAGCACACCGTGCTGGTCATTTCAGTTTATGCAAAACCTCAACATTAGAGTACTGGCTGCTTGTAATTAATGGATGTTTGTTGTTTTCTCTGAGCTTTACCTGATAAACCGTGGCTGTGATGATGTGCATTCTGAGGATAGAGAAAGACCCTTATTTACACCCACATAACAGTTACTTATGTGCTTTTAACATTTGTGTATGTACATGTATGCTTTGTATAAACTCAAATATTGTACATGTTAGGCTGTGAAGGAGAACTTCTGCAGCTGGTTTTTACCTAATTGGTATTATTTGCATATTTTTTTTTTTTTTTATATCTTAGCTGCTGTTTTTTTGCAGAAATATACAATATTGCACTGGCAGAAACTACTTTTACATTTTCTAAGATGTTTGCCATGTTATTTTTTGTTAATATGTCTATATTTTTTCATTAAAGTTCATTAAAATTAGTCATTAATAAATAGGATCAAATGTGGCAATTAACTGAAATAAAATAATGAAGTTTTTTTTATGTATATATTGCTATTTTAAATGTTTATCATATTTATTAAAGTGTATAATTATTTGGTATAATAAATGTGCATATTTGTATGCATTGTTATTGTCTTACAGGCATTAAGAGACTTAATTATCTTTTTTATTGTCTTATAGGCAGAATGTATTTGTATTATTATTTAGGTTTATTTACTTTAGTACATCAAGTAAAAATGTTTCTTTGGCAACTAGATAAAATAAAATAAGTTTAAGGTTTTGTAAAATATTTCATTTTACAAGTTCATCATATTTATTATTGTTGGTCTTTAATTATTATAACTTGTTATGGCTTTAGTTTAGGTTTATTATAATAACCCTGCCTGGTACAGAGACGCTTCCAAGTTCTCTGTCTGACTCGCATGCCCCTGTTTATGGAGTCTAGCGCTGACACGGAGACAGCTGAAACACACACTGTGTTTCGGTGATATCTGACAGGTTGCTGTATCACTTGCAGCATCTTTAATTTAATAAAAGAAATGAACCCTACATACAGGCCTCCTCCTCACACTGTATGGCTCACATCTACAGTCTACTCTCTCTCCTCTCCTCCATTATCCATTAGGAGAGAAATTGCGGTGATGTACGTCACGCAGTCTGTGCAGCAGAGCGCTCTTATGCGTCATTACAAACATGCGGATGTGAAAACAAACAGCATTCTTCCTCGTCTTCTCCATCTCATCCCCCACGGCAAACTCAAGTCAGCCACTTGTTTCAGCAAAACAAATAATTGTGCAAAATAAAACCAGCAAGCCACTCTGAAATCCATATTGGGGAAAGCAGTTAGAGAATATAACACATGGGAGTCAGACCAGCATAAAGCTTGCTTATTGCGAATAAATATGAAAAATACAATATTAAATGCCACAAGCGAGTCGACTGCGTATGGCTTCAAATCCAAAAGACTAATCTTGAGCTTTTTATTGGTCAGGTAATCTGGAGTGAACTGAAAATCAAATAACATTTGGCTAGGAATATTTCTTTTCATATATAGATTGAATGCCATGTGCTCTGTTATGAGAGATGCTTATAAGTTTACAGTTTCATTTCACTATTGATAGTCTGTGGAAATTGCATATAGTTCACGATAACTGACTAATGAAGGAATGCTCATATTTGTTGCTTTCAATTTCCATTGCACATATCATTTCAGAAATGTGTTTGTATTTCAAATAGGAAAACTTTGATATGATTGGTTAGGGTTTGATGAATTACACTTACACTGGGTTGCACAGGTTTTGTGGATTGTGCAGGGATACGTCATTTACATTGCCTGGCTAATGTGATTTGAAATTAAAGTTATGAAATGGTAAAATGAAA
>JAFVLL020032163.1:0-11839 GCA_021397915.2 Tor tambroides | reverse complement strand
GTGTCTTATTAGAATTAAATAGGCCCAAAAAAATAATATTCAAACAATCATATCCTGCTTTGAATAAACAAAAGATTTAAAGATCAGCACTAAACGTGTCGTAAGCAAAACCCACCTAGTAGAAAACTTTAACCTATGAAGATGTCCTCTGCTAGAAAGGTCACTCGCTAACGGTCGGTTATTGGTGTTTATTACAGTGAAAGCTGCGGCGTTTTTGAAAGCCCTGAAAATGGCGGTTTTGTTGATGCACACATGCCCGCTGTTAGAATTTAAGATCAAAGTTTCAGATGTATAACAAAACACTGTGAGACCCAGTTTTCAAAATCCCAGACAGTTTCACATTTCAACATCAGCGTTTGCACTTTGGTCAGGCACTGGTTGGTACTTCGTGTGATAATTCTCACATATGAATATTGGGTCATGTTGTTTCAGTGGTGACACTACAATGTAGAATCCGTCTTCTACACCTACAAACGGATCCGAATCAGCTGAATCAGAGAACACCTACAATAAGAAATACTGACTCATATTACTTAAAACACATTTGACTCACATTTGTGTAATAAAAAAAAGAGATAAATATCTACAGAGGAAGATATCCGAATAACCAGAAACATACAGATACGAGCCAAGAAAATGTCATACTTTAAAAATAGCAGCCTTACTGCTGAAGAACAAAAGGAATCAATGCTCTTTGTTTGTTTCATTCAGTGAGAAAATGCAACAATATCCTCACTGAGAATACTGTTATATATTACACTGTAAAATGAAGAAAATATATTGACAAAAACACACAGCAAAGATATTAAAGGGATAGTTCAACCCAAATTGAACCTCATGTTTTCCAAGCCTGTGTGACTTTCTGTGTGATATTATGAAGAATATTGGGGTTCAAACAACATTGCTGAATTGATTTTCATTAAATGGGCAGTGGCCTTTTTTTTGTCATTATGTAGTCGACTGTCTACATTACTATTGTGCTGTTACTGTATGTAAAAAAAGGCTGTTGTAACCTTTGTTCTGCATTGTGACTCTGCGTCTTCTTATGCCACATATTGTAGGAGAGAAATGACAATAAAACTATGGCGCAGCAGTAGGAAACTGTTAATGCGTACTTTTTTCATATGACGGATGATGATTTCACCTTCAAAGTTCTCTCTTATTTTCTTATAGAAGTGGCACAAAAGGTTGCAGTGAATATTGCATGTAATATACATAGAATTACCTGCATCATTTTTAAGAATCATGCATTGATTTTTATGTAATCATTTATGCATTTTCCAGGGAGCAATTATATTTATATTCTGGTTACATTTCTGAATACAGAAGAGAAAATTGGAGGGAAAGGGATTTACAGTCAAAATGATAAAGATTATGAGACTTTATGATGATGATATTTATTATTATTTAAAAAAAATTGTTGTTTTGTAATGACACAAAAACATTTTATGCAATGCCTCCTTCAAACACGTACAGTAAATCACATGTACTGTATGTAAATCATATTATTGTATATTTAAAACAATGCACAAAAGAAACCTAAATTGAAAGATAAACGTCTCTTAAACGTCAGCAACAAAATAATGTGTGGGACTCTTTTTTTTCCTTTAATAATTATACTTTTGACATATTCACTGTTTGATTCCGTATCTTTGGAGCGTGTTGTTTATGAATATCCTCACTGTGTTGTTTGTGGAACATTTCTTTCTGTTTCCTTTGTGATGACACTGAATATTTTCTGAGTATAAATAAGCGCTGGATACTGACTACTGGCAATGACACACTCTATGTGGGAAGGTGGCAACTTCAGGTGAGTCTTAAAATACACTACAACTCTGTGGAAAGTATTAATTGTCCTTCAACTTAACTGATGTTTTGCATTATACAATTATTGCTCATGTTTTGGAAGCATTTTTTGGTCTTGTCTCAGCTGGAAATAATGACCATAGATCAGATAGATCAGTGAATTTATATATATATATATATATATATATATATATATATATATATATGTATACGTATTTGGAGAACATTTTTTAAAAAACGCTTTTGCCATCAGCTCCTATATTAGAATTAATTTGTGAGATTTTCCTTGTAATTGTGCTTTGAACAGGTGTTTTATTTCCATTCTTTTTATTATTTCTTTTCATATGTAAAAAAGGTATGAATAATCTGTAAATAATATTTTGTCTCTAAATCTCATGATAACATTAAAATGTAAAAAGAGCATCCATTTTTTCCTGTTAATATTGTACTTCCTTATCTAAGGGGACAGAAAGACATAATCCAACATAACATAAAGCATTTTTATAAAATAGTGAATTTCCTTGCATCTTCCACAAGAAAACTTGTGCTCAACCTCTGCAGACTGACGTGTTCGATGGTCTCAGGTGTTAAGGCTCAAGTGTGTCCTTTGCAATTCATGGAAGAATAATATTGCTGCATGTCATCTGCATGTGATCTTTGACCTTTAATATAAATCGAAGAATCGAACATTGCATTTATTCCTTTCATGTGAGATTTTCTCTTTTTTTCAGATTGTCATTTTTATCCTATAAAGATCCTTTCACTCTCGTTTTTAACCAGAACAGCACAGGAAGACAACGGCTGACAACAAAGGTGCAAGGTAAAGAACGTTGTATCTTTGTGAATATTTACTTACAGTATTTGTTTCTGAAATGTGCTTGATTTAATAATGCCTGTCATTTAATGACAGCAAAGTATTTCATGCAGGCCTTATATGAGACATCTATGGATTATGATATTTCCAGATGATCAAAAATATGTATGGATACTCAAATCTGAATTCACATCACCTGCATGCACGTAAGATGTATGTTGAGACTTCTTTGCTTGTGAAGATTTTAATTTGGTGCTAATGAACGCTCGTTTTCCAGGGAAAACTTCTTCAAATCATAGGACTATTATCATTTTTTTGAACACTTGTTTTGCATTGCTAAATAATAGTTTAACTTTGTTGTAAACAAATGATTATACAGTATGATACTATGTATGTCGCATATGAAATTGAGGGTGCTATTACTAAAATGATTTACTGTTCATCTTTACTGCATGTACGCCTATACTCAAACGTTGGAAATATAAGAGTGGGAGGATAAAAGAGATAAATTTATGGTCAGTGTGAGTCATTTTGTTTATTCTTGTCTCAAATCTTTGCGGATAACATCCTGATTTTACGAAGACTAACAAAGTTCAGTTTTTCAACTTTCATGTGGTAGAGATGGAATGGAAAGTAGCTGACAAATATTGGTGCCTATATGTAGTTTCACTTAGATTATGTCTTATGAGACAGGTAAAAACTGCATGTATGTGAAAAGAGGAAAAATAATCAAGTGAGTAATATTCCATCGCTGAGTGGTGTGAACCTGAAAGCAAAACTACATGGAGTGACAGACACTCCACACATTATCTAGAAAAGCGAATGGAATATTAATCAAAGCATTGTAATTGTTCTTGTTTTTATTCTTAATAGATGGAATCAAAATTAAAAATGCTTTTAGAGAATTTTCACTGAATTTTCACATTTGCTTGCATTTGATGCTTGTTTACAGTGCAGAGGAGTGCATGAAAAGAAATGCTTTTATTGTTATAGATGCTCTGATCTCAACTCAGGCTCAATAACATCACAGACCGCATTCTATCGCTGTCTTATATCCCTTATCCTGTTCCTGGGTTGCTTCTTTCGTGCATGTTTTTGCAAAATGCAAAGTGTGTGTCTGTGGTTTCCTGAGAGGTGGGAGAGGTTTGTGTCTTGTATGACAGATAGAAGTCACGCATGTTTTGGGTTTGCATTCAAGCAACACTCGTGTTTAGGCTTTTCTGGAGGCTTTAACTTTAAAAAATTGAGAGTTAGAGATTGACCGAAATAATTATGGTCTTGTGGCTACTGTAAAATATGTAGTCTGTCCACACAGAGAACACTAGTCACTCACCTTGCTTTCCTCATTCACCTCCTTGGTGCTTACAGGGAAATTCCACCATGAGGTCCTAGAACCCATGTTCCTTACATGCAGTGCCGAATTTCATGTAATTATACCAGCTCCATCCTTCTGTTCCCTCTTGGTTTTCTGTGAGATGCCAGTAGTATTTCTTTTACCTTCTCTATAGTATGCTTTTAAATTGTTGCCATTTCTGCACACATTTCCAACAAATATCACTAATTTCTTTCAAGTAAACACATTTCTGGGGGTTCATGAAGGTACTAAAGGGATCTGTGGACTGATATATAAAACAGAACTTTTTTAAATTAAAAAATAAAGTTCAAAATGGTGGGAAGTGGGGAAGGTAGGAAGATGCCCCCTTAAGAACAACCTGTATTTACCTTTAAAGTATAACATATTTAGATTTAAGTTTAGCATGTGCAGGATGATGCCAGTGTGGTATTAGGAAATAAATAGAAACATTTGGTAATTTAGTTGTTTTAACACAAAATGTAAAATTATTCAAAGAGGCAAAACAAAATGTATAAATTACTTTTGATATAATTTCTTGTTAATATTTAAAGTGTCATTCATGTAAAATACTAAATGACATATTCTTCTTAAAATTTTAGATTTACAATTTAGTTGAATAATTGTATTTTTAAAATGTAGTTGAATATTTGAATAACAGACAAAGCAGAATCCCAGTAAGAGAGATCCATCTGAACAATACGTTTATTTTAAATTTATTTTTTTTAAAAATGGGGCATGTGCATCTTACACTAACTCTTATTAAAAACTGTATATTGTACTCCACAAATCAAAAAGCATTAATGTGACCATAGATCCCTCATTAACAAACAGACATAATACAATGTTGTTGATCACTGTTTTCCAGAGACGAAAAAAAATAGACCAGTTAGAAAAGTTAAAAATAGAATAACCATTCATCAAAAATGTTGAGAATTTAAGCAATATTAAGTGATCATATTTCCTAATACAGGAAAATACAATGTTAAGTTATCCCTAAAGATAAACTAACATTCAGTTAAAAGCATTATGTAAAATAAAATGTAATGTGTAAATATGTAACTCTGTACATCAATCTGCAATCATTTTCAAACGCTTGACTTCAGGAATGCCTCAGTCTGATAAAGATAAAAGAGTGAGTGGGAGAGAAAATGAACGACAGCCACCACTAAAAGAAGAGCGTGACGCATCTCCCCCACTGTTAAACGAATCCTCTTCACCCCAGCACGCGGAACATCTTTCTTCTGGAGTACGTTCTGTGAGTGAGCTTTATTCTGTGGTACGATGCCTTAAAAATAACGATATCCCTTTGTAGGTTGCTTGCATATAATTAACACTGTATTTTCTGACGATTCAAAACTATTTTGTGTATAGAAGTCTTTTGTCTACCAAAATTGTTGTTAATTTTCTTGCTATGTGAACTGCCTTATATTTCTGATATATTGGAATATATCAGAAATACACACACACACACACACACACACAGATAATTTTTTATTCTGATTTTTTTTCTGATTGCCCTTATCACAAATAAAACATCCTCTATGCCAGGTTCAGTAATAAACTACTGATGTTTAAAAGCTATAGTGCAAATGTGGAGAATGACCTTTATTGTGTTGGCCTGATTCTCTGTGTGTTTGTGTGCAGAGAGCTGCTGATGAGGAACGGATGCAGTTTCTTCAGCTAGTGTTTCAGAATTCTCAGGCTGGCCCGATCAGGCCGTCTGTACTTCGCTCTACGGCTCTCCTGCTTCAGGGTTTGTGTTCCAATGAATTATTCAAACTCCACATTTTTCCTTGACATAGTCAAAGTGGTGAAATCCTCAGAGATGTCATTATATTCCATATATTTACACGTTATGATGAGCAAAGGCATTTAAAATACAAAAACTGCTATTGCATATAACTTATTCAGTCTAAGTGTTTCAATTCGAAAGGTTTCAAAAGAAATAAATCAAAACATGAACTCTGTCTGTAGGATGTGCTGTTTAACAATGTAGATATATTTTATATAATACTGTTGTGGTTATATGTTTACTTACCCTTTATATATATCTGCAAAATGTTAATAATTTTTATTAGGTTATTTTTTTATTTAGCACTAACTGGAACAACAACAACAACAATAGTTATTATTAATTATTAATTTTTAAGATTTTGTATGTAAATGTGTCAATGGTTTCAATATTGGAACTTTCAATATTAATGATTTATTTGGCTGATTGCAGTGTATTATTCATAATATTTATATGGTAACACTTTACTTAAAGCCTTTATGTATAATGCATTATAAAGGGTTATTAAAGGGTATAATGTGCATTGTAATACATTATATCTTCTTGTAAATAATTATAACCAAATTTAAAATGCATAGTGTAACAATGAATTGATAAGTGTTATAATGTATTAACTGTGGTTACAATTATTCATGAGATTGTACAATGCATTATAAGGTGCATTACAAGGCATAATTAATGCATTAAAACTACTTTTATAATGCATTATACATAAAGGATATAGTATATTATATATATACTTTATTTTAAAATGAATATAATATATATATTATAAAATATAAAAATATGTACACACACATATACAATTTAATTTAATAGAGATACAAACAGATACAGATTAAACAGTTTTAAAAAATATAGTTATTTATATATTATATACATGTATTTATATAGTATATTTTACTAATTTAAAAACAATGTCATATAATAACTGAAAATTGTTAACGTACTCACAAGTGTGCAATGTTTTGTCTCATTCCTTAGCAAATGAGAGCCACCAAACTGCCATGAACAGAAGAAAAGACACAGATCACAGTGCACAGACTTCCATTCAAGCTGTTGCTGGATCAAGCCAGCACAGGAAACAATCTCCCAGCTTTCATTTTCACAGGTAAGTGTCACTGAAAAAAAATATGTTCATCAATGTTCATCATTAAGAATCTTGATGTCCTTAATGTGTCCTCCTCAGACCTATCGAGTCAGAACTCCAGAGATCCAGCTCTCTTTTTGTAAACGGACAATGTCGCTGGCCAGGCTGTGACAAAGTCTTTGAAGGCTATACACATTTTCTGAGGTAAGTCTATAGGTTTTTCCCTATTTGAAAGTAACATCAGCAAGCCTCCCTTGTTTTCAAACTTTAGAAAAAACACCTCTTGATTCTCAACCCATCTAGACATCTAAACCGAGACCACAGCACAGATGAGAAAACGATTGCACAGTGGCGAGTTCAGCAAGACCTGGTACGCCACATGGAGAATCAGGTACAGCAGCGATACAGTCTCTCACAGACAGCACCCAGAAGTCACGCTTTGCATCACTGATCATCATCAGTTATCATGAATGAGGCACAAGACGGTGAATCATGGTTTCATTGGTTTTGAGTCATTCAGCGCGAACCCAAAAGAATCAAACGTCTTGGTAAAAGTGGTTTGAGAACCCACTGGCTCTAACATGCTATATGTGATGATTTCAGCTCATTCAGGAGAAGCAGAAACTTCACGCCATGCAACTTCACCTTCAACTGTTTGAAGGCATCTCGACACGTACCGTAAGACTCTTCAGGATACTCTTTGCCATTGCCAGAGCTTTCGTGAGAACGATTAGAAATAGCGATTCTCACAGTCAAAACGATATTTCCTTTCTGTGATTTCATAAAACGTCAGTAAATTTATAGAAATGGCAGATGAAGAAGACTTCATACCTCAGCATGTCTACGGAAAGCTATATCTGTGCTCAATATCGCTCTCATATGTAGGACAGACTTGTGTGTGTTTCCATTCAGGGAACTGCTACAGGCTGGTGGAGGCCGCTGGCACAAAATTTCCCCCCGTCGGGGGAGCCAGATGGCAGGACAGAGAGAGCTAGTGAAGCGCCGATACGACAGGAACCCTGGCACACACACCCACCACACCTGCTGCCAGGTAAAACTTGCTAAAATCCAAAAAACACATCTTGCTGTGCCTCTAAACACACACAGCCTAGCTGAGGAGTGCCATTAAACTAGAAAAATCCAACTGAGTGGAATTGAAATGCAGATGCTGAAGGCGTTTAAAAAGTATACAGATGAGTAAAGGTTACCATCTATACCACTGTTTACAGTGTGAAGGTCACACTTATCTTATGCTTACTTCCTTTCTCTTTGTGTGTTTATGTTGTTGGCCAGACAGTTGAAAGTTGGTGGTCTACCACTATGACTACAGTTGAAGTTGTGAGATTGCTTGTTTCCTGTTGCCACAGTTGGCATGCCTGCAAACCACAAAGGAAGCCTAAGATCTGGACCAAACTTAGTTCAGACGCTCTCAGCTGGAGTTTTGCTCATAAGTCATCTATTATAAAACCTCGATTTTGCATTTGCTAAATGCATTGTGCAAGTATATTATCGAAAATGACTGACTCATAGGCGTTACCCGGCTGTATGTTTTGCGCTTGCAGCAAAACACATAGCGACATACTTAAAGCACAATGCAAATATGAGTGTTTGTGGTCAGTTTCCAAGAATTATTGTGCAATGTTTTGCTTCATAGTAATTTGGTTTTCTGTCAGTTGCAGATTTTGTTAGCAGTGTTGAAGGCTACAAATATGCCAATATACGACCTCCATATACATACGCTTTCTTAATCAGATGGGTAAGTCCGCAAATTATGTTTGCCTTTACTGCGTGTATATATATATATATATATACATATATATAATTTTTCAATTTATTTATTATATTTTTATTTTAATACATTTCCCTCACTCTGAATTTTAAATGAGTCCTAGTATTTTTAAAATTATATATATATAAATTTATCATTGATTCCTACAGTCAATCCTGGAAGCTCCAGACAAACAGCGGACGCTAAATGAAATTTACAACTGGTTCACAAGAATGTTCTTCTACTTCCGTCATAATTCTCCTACATGGAAGGTACTAACCATGCCAACTAACCATTATTTTGAGATCTGGAGTCAGTCCTACTTCTGTTCAGTTCAAAACTCAAATGTCAATAATATTTTTTCATCATATTGTGAGAAACTGAGAGATTTCCTTGTGTGTCTAATTTAATGCCATATGAATTAGCTTAAAACAAAAAAAAAGCTTCAGTGAGCAGGTTTATTTCTGAGATCCTGTGACTGGCCTGACACAACTCTTTGGGACATTATATTTAAGTCCACATGGTGCCGCTGTTGGCATAAAATCATACTGAATAATCTCACTAAACGCCAGTAGGCCAGTTTCATATGAAATTATATTTTCTGATTAACAACTATTTCAACCTTTTTCTCAGAATGCTGTGCGACATAATCTTAGTCTCCACAAATGCTTTGTGAGGGTGGACGGGAGAGCGGCCGCAGTGTGGACAGTGGATGAGGAAGAGTTTCAGAAGAGAAAAGGGCAGAAATTCAACAGGTCCTTTCAAGTTCTTCCCTCATCCTTAGGCAGATTACATACATAATGAGATGCTCAAGATGATCAAAATAAGAATATGAATTAAATTCACAAAATATGCTCATTGTTTTGAAAAGTCACGTAACATCCCATATGATTTTTTTTTTTTACAGGGACTACACTTTTAAATGGCTGACACCTTTCTCCCATTGCCCATCCCATGAAGCCTCAGATGTATTAATAAAAGCCACAAATTCTCAGTGAAATGTTTTGCAAATGTTTAGTGTAGTATGCGGAAAAATGAGGTTCAACTTTAAATATTCGGGAGTTTTCGGTATGATCCTTAAGGATGGGATAGTTTTTAATATTCATTTTTGTATCTCCATATGAAAAAAGTCAAAAGTCTTCCTTAAAATATGACGTTACTATGTAATTTTATGTATGTTTGTAAGTCTTAAAAAAAAGTACATAAATGTTTAGTTTTATATGTGAATGAATGTAAACATTATTTCAGTTTAACATTTTTATGTGTTGTAGTATATGTGGTTAAAAAGAAAAAAAAGAAAAGAAAAAGAAAAACAACAGCAGTAACATATTCGAATATTCAAAATTATTCCGAATTTCACTTTGACTTACCAAACTCCAACCTGACCAGAAGAGGGCATCTGTGTGTGCACACGTTTTTGGGTGTGGTAATTCTGTAACAGAGGAGGCAAAGACAAAAAGCATAATCAAAGCAGCTAGAATGAAAGACAAAGAAATTTCCTATCCACATTTATAAATCGTATTCCGATGATACTTGTACTGTAAACAATTTCAAACTGAGTCACTGAAGCAGGTTTGATCAAGGGCAAATTGTATGTTGAATCAAAAATGCCTTATGAAATTCCTCACCATGTTAATTTGAATCAGAATTCCATCCTTTTTCTGCTACTTATTCTTCCTCAGATGCGCAAAGAGACATTTTTACCTTATTTTGCACATCTGTAATTTCATGCTGCAGTCTAAAGGTGGAGAGTAAATAAATCTACTGCATCTGCTCCCCTGTGGTTCTTTATTTTGTCTTCCAGCTTGATGGGAACGCATCCATCCCTCATGATGCTTCAGCCTGTGCTTTTGTGCTCCTCTGCCACCACAGGCTTTTGTTCACCCTTGCATTCCAGTGCCACTGTGTGAATTCCCACAATGCCATTGATGGTGGTTGGCACTGCATTCTAAATAAAAATGATAATATTTATTAGTTCACTAGATAAGGGATAATGTACAGTAAGTCATTCATTTGCATTTACATGGATATGCCAAAAAATAATTTGTGGAATGAAATACCGATTTAAGTTGTGTTATTAATTTATAATCTTACCTGTATTAAAGCTTCAGTACGACACAACAGTAGGCTAAGCGTATCTTGTGATACTCTTCAGTGATAGTAACGGCAGTGTCATGAACAAATGGGTCTGCCTGAACAAATCAGTAAAGATGGGACAAACAATGCTTTTCAAAAGTTTGAATCAAGTGAAAAAAAATTGCTTCGCCAAATCAATCAATCAATCAAACAAATCGTTTTGAAGCATTCCAGACACTGCACGTTGGTGACGCCTGATGGATGGTCAAAACGGTGAATGTGAACCCAAAAGACATCTTTTACAAACCAATTAATGTTATGAAAGTCAATTTAAATGTATTGTACAAATCAGTGAATTCCATTGTATAATTTGAATTCGTTTTTAATTTGTAGTGCTTGTTGTATTTAGGCAGGACTTGGCTAAGAAGGCCAATTAGAAACAATTTTCAGTCTACCTTTTTTTAATCATACACGCGTTTATTAAAATTAATTAAATTAAAACAATTAAAACCATTAGACACGGTTTCATGTTTTCACCAGATCAACACCCTCTAGCAGCGAACCACCGGAACGTTTGGAAACAAACATTACGACGAAACGAAGCTTCGTTTGCTGAAATCACGTGACTCAAAGTTTTTATATAAACGTCTTAAATGATTAAGAATCTAGTAATTAACTTATAACTCATTAATTTTATGAATGAATTGACAATTCTATAAATAAGTTTCTGTTCTAAAATTCACTACTGTGGTGTTTTCCGAAACTAAAGACAAGAATATTCCATTCGTTTTATTGCTCACATTTTCCAGCTGTCTCAACGGGACTCCTCATGCCCGCTGATAATTTTATTGGTTCAACACTGATCTGACAAAATATTTCAAACACAATTTTTTTCTTGTTTCCATGGCCTTGAGTCCTGCAGATGTCTTATGATGAATCATAGGCAGTTGACAGCCGCAGGCTAGTGTTAGCTGGACCCTAATTACACTTGGAGCATTTTTTTTTTCAGAACACACCTCATTATACAGGCCTCTGTCTCAGGCACGTGCAGGGGGGGGGCGGTGGGTGCTTGAGCACCTGCCCCTTTTCCCCTTGATGCCCAAAGTGCCCTTTTGTCAAGGCAATTTTTTTTTTTTTTT
>JAFVLL020032162.1:10081-100484 GCA_021397915.2 Tor tambroides | reverse complement strand
TACTTTTGATATGAAACAAAGTCAATTTTATTAGGAAATTCAAGCAATAAATACCGTTTTGGCGCTCTTTAATGTGGTCTGATAGATCGCTGTAGTTTAAACTGAGTACTCGCCTTGCAAAAGACTCGTAACACTTTTATTTTTGTTCTGGAGCACGCTCACTCACTCAAATAAATCCCACGCTCTGCTGCCTCACTGGAGCGCACTCGCCACCAACTGGACAGGCGTGGTAATTACAGTTGTAAATTACAATAGATCACTCTCAGTGTAATCTGTCAAAATGACGGACGGCCTTCAAATTTTTCCGTCACTGCTAAAAAAAATTCCGTCAATGACGGAGAATTTTCGGTTAACGCGACCTCTGAGTCTGTTGAGAGAATTTGTGGCTTTGCTGTGAAATACCACACAAACCAATTTGGACACACCTAAAAGTTCATCAAAACAAATGAAAAACCTGTTGACAGAAATGCGCTTTAATTGAAGTTATCTATATATTCAATTCTAGATAAATTATTGTACTTATGTCACAAAAGTTTGCTTTCAGTTAGGACAAAAAAAAAGACTGGATACTTGTTGCGTCTCACCTGGTTGGACCATGATGTAAAAGGCACTTTCCACAAATAGGGTACCTTTAGGTGTCCCATTACTTTTTTTTAAGCATTAGATGCACAAATTTTAGAAAACCAAACTAGAACTTTTAGAAAAACTATTCTCTAACATCACATTTGTGTACAAAACTGTCTTAAATATATCTCATATCTGGACCCACCGTAATTGTAGTTGAAATCTATTTGAAAAGTCCATTTGAATATATGGTTTGCTGTGTTCCACATTATGCATGAAACCAGGTAGACGCATAAATAATCTTATTCCTTTTTAATAATCTTATTCCATTTTTTTTTTTCAAACCTTTTATCTATGATATTATAAAAATGTTTAAATAACTATTAAACCATCCTAGGTGTTATATGACTTTCAGACAAATACAATCAGAGTTACATTAAAAATAAATTCCTGGGTCTTCCAAGCATTAAAATAGCAATGAATGGGGTTGGGATTTTGAAGCCCAAAAAAGTGCATCCATCCATCATAAAAAGTGCTCCACACGGCTCTGGGGGGTTAATCAATGTCCTCTGTAGCGAAGCGTTGCACTTGTGTAAAAAAATATCCATATTAAAACTCTATAAACTGTAATCTCTAGCTTCTGCTAAATGTCATACTCGCGTTCACGGAAGAAGAACACGGAATCGTGACCCCCATTCACTGCCATCATAAACCTTGGAAGAGCCAGGACATTTTTTAATATAACTCTGCTTGCATTCATCTGAAAGAAGAAAGTCATATACGCCTAGGATGCCTTGAGGGTGAGTAAATCATGGGGTAATTTTCATTATTGGCTGAACTATCCCTTTAAGTAGAAGTTGATGGTCAAGCACCTTCCTTTGCTGGAAAGACTCATATTTGTACATTGCCTGTGGAAAGTTCCAAGACAAAGAAATAAATGTCTTGCAGTTTCAACATAGTGATTTCATCATGTAAAGACAATAGTGGTTCATGATTGAATGTTTATCATGGTATGTTTTCTTTTGGTCGCTCAAAATGAGGCCCAGCCTGTGATGAGGGTTTGTAGATTCTTTTGCTGTTCATAATTCTTTCATCTCTTTTATGTAATAATGAGGTTATCACATAACTACAACACTACTCTGTTCCAACAGCCTTCATTGGGCTGAAACCAAATAAAATTGAACTGTCAGTAATGTGAAATGATATCAAAGCAACATGTCGGTATTCAGATATGAAAACCTTTTCAGTATTATATCACTGTGTGAAGGTTGTATAATCTCATTTATAAAACCTGTATTTAATGTGTGCTGTTCTTAATTAAGGACTGCATGTTCCAAACTGGTTTTCTTCTGCTTTGGCAATGCCTGCTTTTGTATTGATGTTTTATTTCATCAAATAAATGTGTTTTGTTGATGTGTACTAATGTATTGTCCTTGTCTGAATGTCTGTGGTTTTTTCTTGTAGATTTAGTGATATAATACTGGAGGACGACAGTGGTATTCCCACACAAGCCTTTTTGGATTCTTGCTATGCTATAGTACCGGTTTTAGGTAGGACACTCTATCTTTCACTCTTTCTTCCTTTTCCACCCCTTCGTTGCTTTGTTTCTTTTCCCATCAGTCCAGGTTGTCGCATTCTCTGCTTTCATTAGTATTTTGCTTATTAAATGTTGTAAAATGCTACTGGGGACATTGATTTTTGTTACTCTGTGCATGTGTCGGTTCACCATGTGCTCTTGATTTTTTTTTTTTTTTTTTTTTTTTTTGCATTTCATGTTAGTCTGCACAGTTAATACCTCATTCTCCCTCAGGCATGGTCTTGCATGCTCTGCTATGTCTTTATACTGGGACAGTTCGGTGAGTATCTGACCAAGAACTGGGTCAAAAACAAGAAAATCTGTGTCGGCAATCAATTATAAAAGATTTTTACAAAAGATTCTCCTCACTTTTCATCACTTTCTTCTTAAGAACATACTATATGAAGGTGATAACAAAGGTGATTGGGGTGTCATGCTACTGGTACAGTTTTTAAGCCTCACTTTTTTCTATAGTTTGAATAGGCATGATGCTTCTGAAGGTGATTGGGATTGGGTAAAGATTAATGGCATTTCTCTCTGGGTTGTGGCGACTCGGTACACTTGCACCTCAGGAATACAGTAGATCTGTGTGCACATAGATCATTGGACTGCACATGAACTGGCATAAATTGTGATTTCCCACAAATGTTTCTAGATATTCACATTGAATTTTATATGTGTCATAATTGTCTCACAGTTACTGTGACCCTCGTCAATATATGTGTACACTACCATTCAGAAGTTTGGGGTTGGTAAGATTTTTTTTAATGCTCCCTCAGGTGGCATTTCTTTAATCCAAAATATAGTTAAAAAAGAAGTAAAATTGTCAAATGTAATTACAAAAAAATTAGCAGTTTTTTGGGATTGATAAATTTACAACATAATTTGTAATATCTTTTTTTTTGTAACATTTATCGATTCCTGTAAAAGTCTTTCCTGCCACGTTTGATCAATGGATTCTTCCTCTTTGAATAAATGTATTCATTTCCTTCAAAAAATTTTAAAAAATTACTGACGACCAAACTTTTGAACAGTGGTGTATGTTTAGGACGGAAACTAACAGCTTAACCAACAAAGTACTTACAAAGACTTTCTCCCCTCAGACAAGCTTGGACCAACTGTCTTTGCTCCAGTTAAAATAGATTTTGTGGGAAACATTAAGGTAAGTGTAAATGCAAACAAAGAAATGCATGTATAATACATATATATTTTAAATGACATGAGCAGTGGGTTTACAGATTATAGGTTTACTCTAGGATGACGTTCATGTCATTAGTATTGGGGTGAAATATGCATTGATGCATCTGACAATTAAAATTCAGTGCATCCAGTACAGAATTTAATCATCTGTAGTAATGAGCAATTACTGTACTAATACAGCAAATATATAGTTAAGATTGACCATTCAAAGTAATGCCTGTGACGACGTTGAGACTGGTTTGTTGTGGGTTTCCTTACATATTATGATATATGAATCATTGCTTGGGAGGTCAGAACTTTTTCCTGAGTTATTCAGGTGAAGTATTTAACAGGGTACTGTACTTTTTCTGGATGTCACCATAACCACTAGAGGGCATAATAGCTTAGTCTGAGAGCTCATCCTTATTTTGTCCATCAGAAAATCCAGCAGAAGGTGGTGTCCGATCCTGAGAGTTTCCCCACGCTGCAGAGCATCGTGCTGCATGAGGTGGAGACGGAGGTGGCACAGGTGCGGAACTCGGCCACAGAAGCGCTGCTGTGGCTTAAACGTGGACTCAAGTTCCTCAAAGAATTCCTCTCTGAAATCAATACAGGGATAAAGGATGTCCAAGGAGCTCTTAGTAAGTCATATGATCAAATGTAAAACAGTTTGTGTTGTAAAAAGAAAAGAACACCTGGTTCAAACAACTGTCCTTCAGTCAGTGCTTTGTAATGTTCCCTTTTTTCTTCTTTCAGATAATGCATATGGAAAGACACTACGGCAATATCATGGATGGGTTGTTCGAGGTGTCTTTGCAGTAAGTGTTGTGCTAAGAGTGCTGTTTTTCCATTTTAAAGGAACATTTGACTGATGTCCTAGTTGTTCATGTTCTTTTTATGTTTCTGTCAAACACCAAAAAACCCTTCTTTTTTTGGGGGGGGGTAGAAACTTTATACAATTTTACCATACTTCATTTTAACTAAAAAAATGCTATTGAGGAACCCACCACTAATCAGTTTGTGGCTACAAACCTACAAACAGTTTTTTTCTTTTTTGTTTGTTTTGTTTTTTGCTATGTGTGGACCTCCATATTTATACCTTTTTTTAAAAAATATATTTATATTTTATTTTTGCCATTTTATTGCGATAGGACACTATAGAGTAGACAGGAAGCTACATGTTAGAACACTGCCCTTCAGGCTATTGGCTCTGACCATTCGTGCCATTTTATTTATATAGAAAATTATTTTATGGGCATCTATGAAACACTAGTGCAGTCATTCTCTAGATGGCGTAAGCTAATACTTTACTTTACTTTACTTTTAGTCATTTAGCAGACGCTTTTATCCAAAGCGACTTACAAATAAGAAAAAGTAACAAACTAAAAGTCAAAAACTTGTATCGTGATTTTGGTCATGTCGCCCACCCCATAGCATACACTCAGAATCCCCCCCGCTCCACCCATATAAATCTGATACGAATAATTGAATGCATGCTATATGTTCACAGCAGCTTATCTTTGAATATACTTGCAGTAGTAAGTCTCTGTACTTGCTCTGCAGCAATGTTGCAGATCTATTCAGCCAAGACCAAGTACATTAACACTGGCATATCCATTACAATGCAACAAAAATTCCAAGAGTTGTAATGATTGATCGTTTCATGGCAGAGGCTGTGCATAGATTCTATAAAAATATCCTTTAGTGTTCCATTGAAAAGAAAATAATATACAGCTTTGGAAAAACATAACAACATGCATTCAATCCCCCTTAGGCCTTTCTGACTGTGTTTATGATCATTTTAGCTGGCTCTACGGGCTGCCCCATCCTATGAGGGCTTCATGGCTGCTCTGGTTTCTCATGAAGGCGATGAGCTGAAGGAAGGCTTTACGACCGGCATGCATCGAGACCTAGACATCTACCTGCCAGCTATGCAGAAGCAGCTTTCCATCCTGGATGCTCTTTATGAGGAGTACGGCTTGGAATCAGATGAGATCGTGTGACTAACACAAATACACCCGCACAGCGAACAGAGCTTGCTTCTGACGGAGCTCGTCGGTTTCAGTGGTGAAGTTGTAACTCTTTCACCCGCTGTGGTAACCGAGCCCGAAGTTAGTGTTGAAGACAGGGAGGTTTCTGTGAGGGCAGGGCTCACAAAGCCTGACCAGTAAGAGTGTGTTGGATAATGTGACATATGCAGACTCCAGTAACAGTCATCCCTGCGAAATTTAAACGGCTGCGTCAAAATAATGCTAGCTGAGGGGGGCAGGGTGTGATTCCAAGTGTTTTCAGGGAACCGGTGTATTTTTAGAAAGCTTCAGTGGCGTGATCAAGTGTTTTGTTGACATTGGTTGTATGTTTTTCATACACTTTTAGGCATGAGAGTACAATGGCAGATAAGCTGAAGATATTGTTTACCTGGCAGTGAAGGTGTTAGTCGCAGTACCCTTATTTACAGTAAAACTGCACATGTGCTTTTCTCCTCACTTAAAATATTGCATTACTTTTGTTCAGATACTCGCATCTCGTTCGTTTTAGACTAGCACAAAGCTAAGAAGTTATTCAGAGACTTTCGGGGATTAACATGCAGTGTGTTCATAAAACCAAGTACTTACGTTAAATATACAGATACTGTGTGGGCTAATTTTTGCAGTGACATAATCTTGGTTTACACACATTCACAATGGCTCCAATTCAGGACTTGTAGGATCAACTTGGTGAGAGGGACCAAAGGAGAGTTGCTTCTTCATGATTTTGTGGAAAGATTATTACCTACTATTGAGAACATGTAGCTTTGGCTCTACGAAAGGAAAGATGTCATGATATTTCCTCAGTGACTTTATTTATTGACTTATATGAATATTAATTCTAACTGTTGATTTTATTGGGAGAATCACACTATGCTTATTCTCAAATCATATGGATGATGCAAATTTGTGCATGTTGCATTGCATGGATTATGTTTTTATATTTTGACATTAATCTAGATTTAGATTACTAAATGATTCATACATGATATGAGGATGACTGTTCTCTTAGGTTTACGTTTTATTCTAATTAATTCCACATAGTTTTAAACTAAAATCTGACAAACCATCGGCATTATAAAAATGCCTTCCTAGCATTGTAAATGTCAGAATTGTGTGACTGTATGACTTTCTTTTTCTGCTGAACATAAAAGCTATTTTGAAGTATAAAAGAGTATAAAATCATGAGACATTTCTCAAAATATCTTCTATGTTCCATATAAGTCATACAGTTTTTGAACAGCTTGGGGTCAACAAACCTGTATGCATGTATTTCTTCTATTGAACACAAAAGATGATATTTTGAAAAATGTTGGTAACAAAACAATTGATGGTAGACATTGACTTCCATATGGGAAAAAAATACTATGGAAGTCAATGGTTTGGTTAACATTATTCTTCAAAATATCTTGTTGTGGATGAACTATCCCTTTAAATTCAGTTGAAGTTTTGACATCCTAAGAATAACACACAGGATCCATGTTGTCATTCACTAGTATTAAAATATGTCTATATGGTATGCCTTTTTACATGTATTTGCTAATTGTAATTTTTAAATTGTATGTCGTTTATACTGAATTGCCTGCAGTGGGTTTTTTTTTTTTATTCAAAAATATGCTAAATTTCTCACAATGTATATGAATTTTGTATTTTCAAATTCATGAGGTGACCAATAACAAGCATTATCCATTCAAGTGACCTTTTTAGACGCAAGTAATGTTACATCGTCGTTATGATGACACTCAATCCTTCAATATCTGGATGTGGTTGCTGGGATACTCTCACCACAACAAGGATGATCTCTAGACTCAATAATAAGGGCCGAGAATAGAAGGATTGTTTTTACGTGCACTTGCGATAGAGGGAGAATGGTTTCTGATGTTTTTGTTTGTCAAAACACATAGAAAATATCCAGAGGCAGTGGTTCACTTTGACTGTTTTGAGAGTGTATTCTACATGACCAATCTGTAGTGAATATACTACTACAATCGAATACAGTATTTATTAAATGGACATCATGACAGTTCTGAGAGGAGTTATATTTCATTCTGTATTCAATGGAAATACTTTATCTATGCAGCGTTGCTCCATCCATTTCTAGGGGATGATGGGAAAACATTCAGGAGAACTTCTTGGGCAGGCGGCATGATGGAATTGGCAACCGGATGCCAAATTAACCTCTTGCAACACCCTTCCAACACTCTATCAAAAACTTCTTGGCCCATGAACAGAGTTTTCCAGTGACCTGAATGCAAGCTTCTTGGAAGAAGAGGTCTAATATGTTTATTGGATTTCAGCCAACCAATCAGAATGTAAATTATTTTTGATTAAGCAGTATCACAAGCTTTCGTACAACATTTAATTTAACACGTTAATACAAAACACATTCCACTACTGCTTCTCAGTGTGCTAGACTGACATATTTAACTGCTGAGCAAAGGTCACACGTCTTTTGCAAACTCTTGCACATGACAGCATTTGAAAAATTTAATCTTTTCAAAAATGCATCTTTAGACCTTGTGTTTCGTGTTATTTAACAGTGAAAATGTGTTTTCTGAAAATTGCCCCTAGTTATAGCCTATTTCGTTCCTAAATGAATCAAGATTTGTTGATTTAAATTGAGGGAACAATTCAATACCTTACACCACTGGTCTCAAACTCAATTCCTGGAGGGCCACAGCTCTGCACAGTTTAGCTCAAACCCTAATCAAACACAAATGATCCAGCTAATCAAGGTCTTCAGGATCACTAAACTTCCAAGCAGGTGTGATTTGGAGCTGGTTGGAGCTAAACCCTGCAGAGCTGCGGCCCTCCAGGAATTGAGTTTGAGACCTCTGCCTTACACGTACTGGATTATGCAATGAATGTTGTTGTCATTGTAAACCTACCCTAAAGCATGGACACCACAACAAATTGCAACAGAATATAAATTTAAAATGTGAAAATATGTTTACCTGCAACACTGCAGCATTGACAATTGTATTCTTTGTATTGAGGCAAGAAGTCAATCTGTGATACTATGGCAACGTTGGCTTTGTCATCACATGACCTGTGGCAGGGATGGGCAACTTCGGTCCTGGAGGGCCAGTGTCCTGCAGAGTTTAGCTCCAACCCTAATCAAACACACCTGAAGAAGCTAATCAATTTCTTCAAGATCACTAGAAAGTTACAGGCAGGTGTGTTTGATTAGGGTTGGAGCTAAACTCTGCAGGACACCGGCCCTCCAGAACTGAAGTTACCCCTGTGGCATCAGTTCCATTGCTGCCCATTCACGACTCCTCTCACATGTCCATCGGCATCAAACATTGCGTATTTCAACACTATATGCAGCTCAACCAATCAAATCAGAAGGCTGCAAACCGCTGTTGTATGAAATATATTAGACTGCTGCAGAGATCATGTATTTGTAGGCCAAAACCACGAAACAAGGCCAATTTTAGCACTTCTGGGACCTCATTTATAAAGTGTGCAGATTTGATCTTAGAGTGTGTGTGCGCTCATATTTGTAAAAGCTGCCTTTGTGTGGCTTAAAAAAAAGTAATGTCATCACTGCACTCTACAGCATTTACTGCCCTTGTCAGTAAAATTTAGCTAGTTGATTCTGTATTAGACTTCAGTTTTTATATTGATGAACACTCATCTAAGATTTAAGAGTTCTTGTGATTTGGCCCTTTGTTCCTGGCTATTATCCATCCATTTATTTGTAGTTTATATGTGTTTGTGTATGTTGTTCATTCCCTGCCTTTCTATTGCACCTTGCATGTTTGCCATTCCCTCCGTAGGTCAGGGATTTTCACTGGGGCCTCGGGTGACAGCTGGGTCCTCTCTGTTTCCTGCCTGTGAGGCCCCCTGTCCTCCGTCCTACACCGGCACCCGAAACGTGACACCACTAAGCCTGCATTGGTATAATCCATCATCATACTTACAATATGGCAGCTGTCTTTTTTCCTATTTAATTTAATCAGTCTATAGAGCTGTTTCCAAAGTTACCCCATACACTATTTCTTTGCTCATTCATTCCATAAGTCCACGGAATGAGTGAAAGAAGCGAGCAAATTTCGAACCTGAGTGTGCTGGAAGTGCTTCAGACATCATCTTTTAGTGAGATTTTGTGGGAGTTAATTTGCAAAAATTCTTTTGCAGCTAGCTGTTGAGTTTACATCGGTTGTACAGTTGTTGTTGAGGTGCATTATGGGATTGAATGAGTGCACTCGATAATGTCCACCAAAGTTTTCCACACCACTACAAATAGTCAGTGTTGGGTAGATTTCTTGTAAATTGTAGTCTGTTACTGATTACAAATTACATACATTTTGTAGTGTAGTCGATTAGACATTTTATGTTATCTAATCTGACTATATAATCAATAAAGGTACTTAATCTGATTATGAGCATTTTAAAATGTAATAATCTAATTACAAGTACTTTATTTTTGGAATCTGATTACATAATCTAGTGCACTATATAGGTAGCGATTTGGGACACAGTTTAGGATTTCACCAGCAGACATTTCAAATTCCAGACTATAAGATTATTAGAAAGTTTCCACCCAGCCTCAATGGAAAGTCCTGGGCAGCTTTAGCTAAATAAGACCCCATTTGAGCCCCTGCAAATGCAACGGGGGTCTCACCTCACACCCTGTTCCATGCGGCCCACTCTTCAAAGTCTCATACTGGCACGTTCCCAACAAAGTTCAAAATCAGATTGTGTTATGCAATGCATATATAAGATATTGCCTAGCTCATCTGCAGGCAAATTACCGTAATGTGATTAGTGGGTAAAGATATGGCTGTGTAATATGGTTACTGAACGGCAACCATCTTCAAAAATCTGTGTACCCAACTCAGGGTTCCTGCCGACCTTTACAAACACACACAGACAAAATAAAAAATGCCAGTCCAAAGCCATAACACAAGGCTTTTTCAGGCTCTATGGTCCATTCTTCCATCAGCACAAAGTGTTTCTTTCCTGGAAAGCTGTCAACAGCATCCCTTTTATCTTTCTCTGTCACCTTCCGTCTCCTCTGTGATCAATACACTGTCAATCACTGTCAGGCTTCACGCCCACATATACAGTCTCTGAGCAGCAGAGCTGGAGACTCAGCACAGAAATGCTGATGTAACTGCGGCTGGCTGTGATCTAGCACAGAGCTTAGTCAGCTACAACACCTTGATGAGCTAGAAAAACTCATCAAATATACAGCAATGAGAGCAGTACAATGTTCTCTGAAGGCTTGCCAAAATAAAAATGTTAGCGATGCCAACCCTGATATGACATGAACCAAAAATAACTTTTAAAAAGTGTAAGAATCACTTCAGTCAACATAAAGGAACATTCATAATCCACCTCTGTGGAACAGAAAATCCAGTCTAACAGTACTTTTCACTTTTTGAATCACTGCGGTCTGTCTGTGCACAGTGATGGGGTTTAAAGAGACCTTTTCTGTCTTCATGAGTGAACCAATTGCCTTCATTTGGAACTATTTTTCTGGCAGAGCAAAATTAAACAAAAATTGTCAAAAGATGTTGCTCTGAATGAGTCAATGCTGCCAAAAGTCAGAGACAATCTGCAGTTTTTTAGCTTCACACTATGATTCATCCAGTCTGAGGATATTAAATATATTTGATATTTTGTGTCAATTTAACAACACGTTGTTGCTAGATATATGACAAATGAAAACAATGCACGTTTCTGCATGGGTTTGTATTGTTTGGAACATCTGGGGCCTCATTTATAAAGCGTGCGTATGCTCAGATTTGATCTTAGAGTGTGCATACACTTAAATCTACGCCAAAGCTTATATTTGTAAAAACTGGCTTTGACGTGGAAAAGTTAGCGTCAGGGTCTGAACAGGCGTACACACTTTTTTTTGTCGGAGTACTGCAGGTTTTTGGAAATGTAAGCTGTTCTTGCAGCTCGCTAAATGAGGCCCCTGGTAGTGTGTGATCCTCAGTCATTTCATGTATGATGCCAGTTTTCTCTGTAACCATTTACAAAGTCAACAAAGTAATTATACCGACTAACTTAACATTAACTTTTCATTCATTGAGCTGTTGGCTCTGACTTTGGGCAACTAGCATTGACAATATTGTGTAATATATTACATCATTTTGATGAAAGAATATGAAAAAATCCTCACAAAATTCATGTTTAGGAGAAGAAAACGAATGGGTCCGATATAAACTACAGTGATACTGTAAAAGTTAGCTTTTCAAGCTTTATTTTAACATCATTACAGGACAGTATCAAACAAGTTTTAATACTGAGAACAGCTTTCAAATTACACTAGGACAAAACATTCAGTCTCTTTTGTATTTGTTTGTTGTGCAATATTTGATGTTAACATCTTTCCTCGATTTCTACAAATCTGAGGATAACAGTCAGTTACAAGCTAAATGCACTTTAACTCCAAAAACGCCTGCCTGTTTTTGCCATCAATGTATGTGGCAATTTTGCTCTTTTGAACAAGAGTATACAATATAAACATGCAGTTTACCAGTTTCACCAGAATAATAAATTCAAGACACTCATTTCGATAATATATCCATAATATTTTACATGAAATCTACAGATAAGTCAGGAATATCACCCAGAAATGTAAGCAAAGAGGTTTCTGTAGCAAATGCATCATATAGCTTATGGAAAACTGGCTTGATCAAAAAACTCAAAGATACTTAAGCAAGATTTCACTGAATTTAACAGTAAGTAAGTGCTGTATGCTACACCTCAGGTCCTGTAATCACAAAGGCTAAAGCACATCGTATATGCTGAGGTATATTCAGACTGGACTTTGGCATAAATCAGTTTAAAGCCTTTGGGACGACAAAAACAGTCCAGCCTTAATCCAACAGTCTTTAGCCTGAATAGCAGCAAAATGCTACCCCTGCAATAGCAGACAGTACAAAATGTTCAATAACAGCTGTAGAGCCTTCATATACTGAATGGTTTTTCCAACACAACCTCGCGGCAATTCCAAACTATTTTGCATTTTGGCGAATTGATGACTATATTGAATGAATTCGTAATCTGCTTACACCCCACTGACGGTTAGGTTTAGGGACGGAGCTTCATGCTTGCTATTTTCTGAAAATCACATTGTGTGAATTCAAACAAATCGCCACCTTGTAAAATAGTTAGGTTTCCTCGTGAGATTGGTTGGTTTTTCCTCCCTATTCTAAGATCTTCAGACCCATAACCCAATAAACAACAGCGTGGAACTAAGCTAAACTGTGGAATATGTGCACCCTACTCCACACATGGAGGTGGAGGGGTTATGGATATCTTTAAGTGGTTTCCTGAGATATGATGGAAATGTTAACTAAGTATGACCCCATAAAACATACTGAGAGCCTGGAAAGCAGGGTCTTCTAATCTTAAACATCCTAAATATTGTCAGTCAGTAGTATTATTGTGGTTAGTGTTTAAGTACATTTATGCAGCCTTTTTACATTTAATAGTCTATGAAAACACATTTTATCCCCAGGGTCCAAAAATAACACCTGCCATGCACCAAACTGAAGTAAAATGTGAATTTGGTGCTTAAGTAAATGGTTTTACTGGCCATTTGGGTCACCAAAATGAGTGTATAAATGGTTTATGAGAGGTAGCGTTTGATATAAGGGTGAGTAAAATGGTTGCAAATGTGACAAAAATGTACATTATTTCACCAAAAAGTCTAGTTGATATGCATCCATGTGTGATTTCTTGTGTTTCTTGAACGTGACAACAAACTTCGCAAACCGTGACATCCAATTTGCAAAGAAATGAAAAAAGCATCATTATAGGTTGAATTCCAATCAGAATATACGTTCCCATTCCACATTTACCTAACATATTTATTGGTAAACACATTTCTAACATTTCTTTATGATGCTGCCTTGAATTTATTTTTTAAATTTGTAAAGTTTCTATCAGACTCAGGCAGTGAATCGTTCAGAGATGTTACTGAGTTTGACTCCCGCATTGAACTTTGAATCATTTTTTGGTTATATTTGATTAGTATCAAAAAATGCTGATTGTTGGTACTGTATATGATATGGTGGCACTTCTGAACAACCATCAAGCGATGTTTGTCAATTTAACAGTCATTTGGCTTATAACTGTGCCATTTTATGAGCTCTTAAATTCCATTTTTTCTTCAGTTTACCCATTATTGGGCTGTATGGCAACAAGTTAATTTTGGACCCAGTATGCAAAACTGTACTAAACCTAATGTACATCAGTGTTATTTAAGATAATGAAATTATTAGGTTTCTTCGAAGGCCAAGCACCAGTTTGGTCTAAGCCTGCATAATATTACATTTAAAGATATGAGCCATTTTGTTTTTTTCAGTTACATGCCTTGGTAATGATCTCTGCTGACATGTCTACAGCAATCTCAGCCTCATGCAAAATACTATAGTAACAACGTCACATTGCATTCCACATACAGAGCACCCTATGTGAGGGAAGGTGGGGTGGACCAGGAGAAAACGGCTTTTCTCTGAAACAGTACTACAGTACTTTGAGGTATTGAGAAGTCCTTTACCCATCTCCAAGAGGCAACCAACTCACCTGTTTCCTCTTAGTGCAGCCAACCACGCTGGCCAAACGTTGAGCCAGGGCCGAATGGCAGGCAGCAGAGGCTGAATGAATTGAGAATGGCGTCTGAAGTCCTGTTAGAGTTCTTAAGAGCGCGAGCACAAACGTGGCTTTGCCAAGCGTTCCTTTCCCGAGTGAGCAACATGGCCTCTCAGCATCATGTCAACAGAGGAGTTCAGCTAATGTTTTTGTGATAATTCAATCAATGATTTCTACTCTCAGTTTATCCACTGAATCTACAGTTTTCAGTGTCGTCGTTTATATGGATCTCGCCAGCTGAAACGAGACACTACTTTCTTTTGTCCTCATGTGAAATACTTGCAGTTTGTTGAGTCAATGAAACAGTCGGCTGTGCACTTGAGATGTCCATAAGATCTGTGGACAAAAAGACAGGGATGTTATTTGGACAAATTTAATTTAATCAAAGCAAAATTCTTTCAAAATATTATTTTAATATAACAGAGTTATGCTAGAGTATAATAGTCAGTAAAAAATTAATAATATTCAAACTCTTTGGGACAAGAAAAAGGCTCATTTTCCTTGAGGGGGATTTTAGCTTCGCCCTATCCATTTTAAATAGGCTTGAACAGTCTTACCCAGGCAAAAAGGATCTGCATGTGTGAAAGCCAAAATCCTTTCCGTCACACTCCTCTGCCTCTTCATAGCGATATCCATCCCCACAATATGCAAGTTTGCACTCTGAGAAAGAGAAAAAGGAGAAGCAAAAGATTGGTGAAATTTACAGTAAAAAGCTGGCAGCTATATGGTAGCATATGTAAATTTTAAGCTTTACAGACTGAACTCAAATTAAAAACATAGATTTCATGAACTGAGATAATGTTAATATACCAAATTACTAAAGTAAGTTTTAAGATGTCTACACAAATACAAAACACCAACATGGCAAACGGACATGACACTAAAGTAATCCAATAATCATTAATTAAACAACTTAAGATATAACATAAAACCCTAATGTACATAAGTGAAAAGAAATTTAAAAAAAAAACTAAGAATGCCCTGGTGTTATTACCTCGGTTCCCTGAGATGAGGGAATGAGCGTTGGATTGCTACATATATCTTGAAACTCCTGTTTACACTGAATACTGACTTGTTCACGTTTGTGTAGCTGCATGAACAAATGGCACTTCAACCCACCAAAAGGAGTGGAGCCGGCTGATATATAAGTCGGCTCTTAGCGCCATTTCGTCAGAATTTTTCGACTGATAGCAACAGTCATCGACTCGTGTGTAGCCTTATAGCATGGCAGGTTACGCAATGCTCGTTCCCTTATCTCAGGGAACTGAGGTTACATTAGTAACCAGAGGATTCCCTATCGAACAGTCTCTCACATTGCATTGCTACGCATATGGGGAACACATCCAATGGCACCGTGCTATAAGCAAGTGTAGAATGAAGCTGCTCCGTAAGCCCAGCCCCAGAGCACCCGTAATGATGGCCACTAAGAAGCACGAGCCAATTATGAGACATAAGCCTCCAGGCTGGGGTCCATGTTACAAGACCTTCTCCACTCACAGAAGTGATTAGGTAAACTAAGTGGACAAAATCCATGTCTGAAGGCCAGGGACCTCCAAGACATAAAATCTGGCGAAGGTAAATGGCGAAGACCAGTCGGCAGCTGCACAGATATCACCAATTGAAACTTCGCTGGACCAAGCTCAGGAGGAGGACATTCCTCTGGTAGAATGGGCCCTCACTCCAATAGGACACTGCAAATCCACTGAGGCATAAGCCAGGGCTATAGCTTCAAATATCCAGCAAGATAGTCTCTGCTTCATGACTGCCAGCCCTTTAGAGTGGCCTCCGAAGCAAATAAAGAGCTGCTCTGAATGCCAGAAGTGGCTAGAGTGCTCTATTTAAACTCTAAGTGCCCGAACAGGGCAGAGTAAAGGAAGTGTTAGAAAGAGCCAGAAGGGTGATAACTTGTGCTCTGAACGGAGTGGAGAGCACCTTAGGAACATAGCAGTGTCTTGGTTTGAGAATGACTACAGTCTTTAGGACCAAAATCAAGCCATGAAATACTGACTGACAGTGTTTGTAAGTCACCCACTCGCTTGACCGACACTAATGCCAGAAGTAGGGTGGTCTTAAGTGACAGAGGCCTTAGGTCGGCTGACTGGAGCGGCTCAAAGGAAGACCCTCGTAGGGCCCTAAGGACTATGGATAAGTCCCATGTCAGCACAGTATGAGGATGAGGTGGGTTCAGTCTTCAGGCTCCTTTCAAAAACTTATTCCGACTGATTGGCCAGCCACGAGTGCGTGATTCGCTACAAAGGGTGCCACATTCACTTTGAGCATGGAAGGAGTGCACCATTTGTCCAGCAGCTCTTGCAGAAAGGTTAACATAGATGACATGTCACAAGAGGATGGGTACTCGTTCTGTGCTGCACACCAGTCAGAAAAGACTGACCACTTAAGGGCGTAGAAGTGTCTTGTAGATGGGGCTCTAGCCTCCAAAATGGTATTAGCCACCCTCACTGGGAGCTGTAAAGACTCTCGCCGAGGGGCCAAACATAAAGGAATGGAAGAAAGGAACGGACGTGACGTGTGGCCAATTATGGTGACCCATACTCAGAATTTGTGCTCTGCATTTAACCCATTCAAGTGGGCAGCGGGCAGCCAATGCTGCGGCGCCCGTGGAGCAGTTGGGGGTTTGGTGCCTTGCTCAAGGGTCTCACCTCAGTATTGAGGGTGGAGAGAGTGCTGGACACTCCCCCCACCTACAATCCCTGCCGGACCTGAGACTCGAACCCGCAACCTTCGGGTTACAAGTCCGACTCTCTATCCATTAGGCCACGACTGCCCTGGGCTAAAGGCTCCACAGCTCGGGCCGGGGATGCCAGATCATGCCTCTTGCTTGAAAGAGGAGGTCCTTCCTCAATGGAATTGGCCAAGGGGATGCCGATAGCAGGTGAATCAACTCGGAGAACCACATCTGATTACTCCTGAGTGGGGCCACCAAGAGGACACCCGACTTCCCTGACCAGTCTGATAACCTGAGGGAGCAGGGCAATCGAAGGGAAGGCATACAGGTGAGCGCTGGGCCATTTGTGGGCCAGAGCATACCGCTCCTTTGAGAAATATATTGGCCAGTGAGAGCTGTCTTCTGAGGCAAAGAGGTTCACCTCTGCGCTCCCAAAGACAGACCTCTGAACCACTTGGTGATGTAGTCTCTTCTCCTGGAGCTACATTGTCCTGGGGCAGCATGTCCGTTCCCTGGTTCAGTCTGCCCAGCACGTGGACTGCCCTCAGTGAGAGCAGATTATACTGTGTCCATAGAAGGTGGTGTCTCACCATCCTTTAAAGGTAGTGTGACCTGACATCACCATGGCGATTTATAAAGGCTACCACTGTCAAGTGGTCCAAGCAGACCTCAAGGCTGGCAGGAAGGATTTTAGGGCAAGAAAAACCACCATCATCTCTAGGCAGGTGATATGCAAGCTAGACCAGGAGCCTAACCCTGGTGTGCCCCCATACAGTGCTCTGTCATGACTAGCTTCTTTCTGGAGGTCAATTCCAACTGAACACCTGTCCTCGGCAAGAGGTCTGAGACTTTCGAGTGGCAGGTCGTCACAATGAGGTGACGAACTAACACTTGTGGTAATGAGAAGAGGAGAAGTGCTCTTTCGAGTATGTTGGTCTGCTATCACAGTAGTAGTTTACTTGGGCATGTGCTGAGTGAGAAGGCCCAACCTCAACAGATCTTCCATCACCCAGAGCTAAGCAGGGCGATGGAGAGTGGGACATCTTGTCATTGTCTTTGATCTCCATTAAGTTTAGCCAAAGGTGGTGCTACAGCACCACTAGGTTGGCCATCGCCTTGCCAATTACCAGTTGTTCATTTGCTGTGTGCAGCTTCCTGAAGGCATCAGAACTCTGGCTGGACTCATCCATTTTGCAGAGAAGTTTAACCTGAAAAACTCAGCCTGGCCAGCCGCTGAATAAGCCCTGTCTGCCAGAGAGGAGGTAGTCCTGCAGGGCTTAGATGGGTGCACTGCATGGGCCTTTAATCCTACGGGCGATGGAGGGCAAAGATGTGCAGTGACCACCTCTTCCAGAGGGAGAGCTTTTCCATAACCCTTTTTTTTCAGTGCCGTTATCAGTGGTGAGAGCGGTAAAAGTGAAGGAATGAAAGTGCTGAGTAGGAGCGCGCCACATCCTGGTGAGTTCGTTGTGAACCTCCGGGAAGAATGGGGCGGGCCGTTGGGGGGAGGATCATTGACGCCATCCTTGTCGGTACCACTCACCTAAGCAGCAGTGGGCGGGCTCTTCAGGAGCCAACCAGCCCAAACCAAAGTCCTCCACACTGTTTGAGAGAATGAGGATCTGCTCACTGTCCATGCTGGGCTGTTGGTTGCTTCGAAGGGAAGGTGCAGGGGTCCTTACTGGAACACACCCACTCTTCTGCATCTGAAGCTGTCAGCGACATAGAGTCATCGGTGACAACTTGTTCGTGCTGCTACACAAACGTGAACAAATCAAGCTTCAGGATTCAGATATTTCAGAGTAAACAGGAGTTTCCTCATATGCATAGCAACACAATGGGAGAGACCGTTCGCTAGAGAAACAGTTATTTAAATGAAAAACCATCAAATGTGAGTTGTCACACTGGGAATGTCATATTATATAGCTTTTCACTACAAATTATAACACAACTTATTCTTTTTCACTTCCAAAAACGTTACATTTAACAGCATTTTACGGTAAAATTAAATTAATTAATTTATTTTTCAGTTTCTCACAGTATAGAATAAGGGAACTTACTGTTAACCAATTAACAGGTTTTAATGTTAAAATTACAATTTATTTTCAGTGAGAGATAATGTACGGTCTGGCAAAATAAACTCTGATGCATGCCAGCACATTATTCAACTTATTACATGGCACACAAAATAAACAAAATAAATGAACAAACACAAAAATACTCTGCTTCACGCTGTGGCCGCATTACCATTTTGGGTATGCATTATTTTCCTAAAAATTCAACAGCCTGTCTTCAATAATTCCTTTCTTAAATATTGATTTGAATGTTAAATCATTAAATGAGAAGAAAGAGAGCACGGTGCGACACGAGGACTGAAACCAGCACAACTATGTAAGACATAGAATGCCTGGGACAAGAGCCAGCTCTACAGTTTAGCGGTCATTGTACAAAAATATTTGACCGCAGAATGCAGTGATCGATCAATCAGAATGGAGTATTCCAGAGCGCCGTGTAATGAATTATGATGATCACATATGTTGGGGTGACTTCTGAATGAAGGTGTTATTCTTGGCTTCATTTGCTTTACAGGACCAGATTATTCCCATTTTAGAACGCACTTTCACATTAAACTGCATGACAGCATGTTGTTGGGAATAAGCTGTCAGCTGGAGCGCCTCCGTTTCAACCTGATACTTACTGACACAGCCATCTGTGACCACCTTATTTCCATCATCACACTCCTCTCCGTTCTCAACTTGCACGATGCTGTCTCCGCAGAAACCCTCCTGGTCGGGATCACGCTCCATTGACTGGAACGGTGTTAACTGCAATCAAAGAGTCTTTTACAGACCTTGGAGACTAAAATCACTATGTGTGTAAAACTATTAAGAAATAAGATGCATTTCAAAAACAGTCAGACTGACATGAAATTCTTTTGGGAACCTGACATACTAACATGCAACAATTCATATTATATTTTATTTTTGCATTTATAATTAGCCTACAATACATAAAGTTTTATGACATTATTTGACAAACTACATTAAATATTTGCAGTTTAAACAATTCTTTTGTCACATCACTTGGCTGTTAAAACTATGAAATTTAAAAATATAAACTTTAAAATAATTAAAATATATTAAAGCAATATGCTACAGGTGAATAGGGTCAAAACTAATATAATTTTTATTATTACTACTATATGTATATTATATAATATTATTAAAACTACTGTTAACTATTAGATATCACCATACTTCCTCATTTTGATTAATTACAGTATATTAAGACAACTGTTTTTTATTAGAACTTTTCTGAAATGTTATGTTTAAATAGGTAAATGAGGCATTAGTATGCACTAATTTGCATACATTTATAAAACAAAAAATCTGAACATTGGATATATATATATATATATATATATATGTGTGTGTATATATATATATATATATATATATTATTACAAAGGGGATTTTAGATATCACTATATAAATCAGAAAATAATGTCAAGAAGCAGAAAAATAAACATTTTCAACAAATTTTCAATTTTCAAAAAATTATATATGAACAAATCCCTCTGCAAAAACCTTCATAATATAGATAGGAATAAAACTGTAAAGCTTGGTGTATGTAAGTGATACTGAAGTGGATTTCTGGCTCCGTGCAGGAGAAAAAATAATAATTTTGAGAAAACGGCCTTTAATTATATGTATTGTAAAAGATATCTACAGAAACAAATAGATAAAGTGTGACTACAAAAAAACAACAACTTAAATGTGTATTTTGGATGTTTGTTTTTTTCTTTCTACTAGTCTGAAAGAAGACAAACTATGGAAGCAAAATAGCCCAAATTGACCAGTGCCAGAAAAAAAACAATGATTTTGTCTGTAGTGTCTTGTAGCATTTATAATAAAAATATTAACTAAATAGTTAACCTTTTATACAACCTAAAATATGCTTTTCCTATCACATTCATATAATTTTAACACTAAAAAGTTGATCAAAAAGGTTCTGGACAAGTAACATGCCATCTGTCCGTTTATAAATTGGATTTTGTTTAGATCACAATATTAATGGGCACCTGAATTGGCATCCAGCCATTAATATCTTTGAAGTAAAGCGACCTCTGATCTTTACGGAAGGCCAAAGCATTATCAGTCTGGAGGCGGTTCAGCTCCTGTTCGTTATTCACCACAAAGATCTGCAGCACAGACATTAAATATTATCAACTGCTTTACTGGTGAAATGAATTGAATGGTTTTAAAATTGAATATCATCCAAAAATAACAATCAATCCAGTGCAGTGCACAGATATCTGGGAATATTCAGGCTTAGTTTGTAAAGCGTGATGGCATTGCTGGCTTACCGCTGGCACTCTGGGATAGCTGCCCCAGTGGTCAAAGGAGGGGGCATTACAGCCGCAGCGTCCCGGGCTGCCAGGTTGTCCCTTCTCTCCTTTCTGTCCTACCATGTACAGTCCTGGAGGAGAGGTAAACAACATTAAGCCCAAGGCATAAATGTCCCTCCATGTGATGCAAAGTAATGGAGTGATTTTAAGAGCTACTAAACCTGGCCCTCATCTATCACGAAGAGAAAGCAATTGAGTTAATATGCACAGAAACCAAAACAAGACAGCAGCTGTCCTGTGAATAAAGTGATGACATAATGTTTGTAATTCTGCGACAAGCTTGGCCGCTCCGGCCGTCAGTTAAGGACATGATGTCATGGCTTCAGTCTCCTTTGGGGCTTCTGTTTTAGTCATGGATCAGGTTGCTTCTGAAGCTAAATAGACCAGTGGTGGGATTTCCTGTGGTGATTTAAGATCCATGTGCTTCACCGTCTGCACATGGCGAATGCTGCAATATCATCATGTGATCTTGACAGGGCCATTACCACTATAGACACTGAAGAGGACAAGACCCCCAACCCCCCCCCCAAATTTTCTTAATTTTAATTCATTTACTTGATTAATTTTCTGTTCTAAATTTTCCATGTAATTTCCCCAAAGAAACTATACTTTTTTTAGAGACCACAAGAGATTTGAGAACTATTAGCACTTATATATATGTATATAAATTTAATACCTGAGGCAGGCAAACCAGGAGGGCCAGGGTGACCAGGGGCCCCGTGAGGGCCTGCTGGACCCATGGGTCCAGTTGTACCAATGTCACCTTTTGCACCCTGCATCAGAAATCAATAATAACAATCATTTATTTCCAATGCTTTTGCACTGTTATCATGTTGTTATATTTGTGTTTGGGATGGATCACCTGCTTTCCTCTTTTTCCTGGGCGGCCGGTGGGTCCCCTGTTCCCTGAGCTTCCAGGTTCTCCTTTTGGGCCCATTTCACCCTGAGAAATTATTTTTAAAATCACATATAAGATGGCCTTTGTTTCATTATGTTAACAAATAATAGACCAATTCTTTATATATATATATATTATATATTTATAATAATATGCAATAATATATTCAGAACCTTCTGGCCAAGCATTCCAGGAAGACCCATTGATCCCTGAAACAGTACAAAAATGTATAAAAATAAATGATGGATTAGACCAGTTACAATTTGCAGTATAAAACTAATTGCACTTACCTTGTCACCTTTTAAGCCAATTTCACCTCTGAAACCTTGTGAACCCTAACAGGACAAGATCAAAACAGCAAAAGAATAACTTAACTATGAACAACTCGGGTACAAAATTAAAGAATGAACTGAATGATAAAAGTGAGTTCAGAGAGGTAACTCACTTTTTCTCCCTTATGTCCAGGTAAGCCCTGCAATAAATGAACAATATTCAGCGAACAGAGTACAGTATTTTATGTCCATTTGACGAGGCAGTATGACTGTAGGAGTCCTAATTCAGGAAAAAAAAAAAAAAAAAAAAAAAAACACTGTCCAGACCTTGGGTCCAATTGGTCCTCTTGACCCTGGAATTCCCATCAGCCCAGGGTCACCTTTCTCCCCCTGTTAAAAACACAGGGGTCACAGGAATAACATTGTCACAGTTTCCAGAAAAATATTAAGCAGCTCAACTGTTTTCAACACTGATAATAATCAGAAATGTTTTTTGAGCACAATTCAGCATATTAAAATGACTGATTCTGAAGGAGCACGTGACACTGATGACTGGAGCAATGGCTGCTGAAAATTCAGCCTTTCTATCAGAGTGATAAATAACATTTGAAAATGTATTAAAATAGAAGATTAATTACTCACTTTAGGCCCAGTCGGTCCTTGCCATCCACTTGGTCCCTGTCGTCCTGGGAGACCAGGAGGGCCAGTGCGTCCCTGTAACACATACAGCATCATTTTACACATACAGAGAAATATACATTTAAAAGTACTGTAATGTGCCCAAATTAATGTCTTGATAAAGTGTTCTTGGCTTAATAAACGTCCAATCTTCTATTGCTTAAAAAATGTCCAAACGTGCAATCTTTTTGCATGCTCAGATTGCTGACATTATTTTGGCTGATATATCTTTAGTGCACAGGTTTTGGCTGTCTAATGCAGTGGCTCAGAGCAGTTACCGCACAAAATAAAATGATTAGGACAATTTTAATAAAAACATAATTTCATTACACAAATTCATTAATAACTAGTTGATAAAATAGTCCCTGATATAACAGAACTTGATATATTATGAGGTGTGGCACAGATGGAATACTGTATTGATCAATGTTTTTTTTTTTAGTAATTCTAGTACTACCACTTTTTTTCAGTTATTACCAAGGCAACATTTCTTAAACTTTTTAAGTTTAAGTTTATTCATCAATCAATCAATGTTTATTTATAGAGCATATTTAAACACAACCAAAGTAGACCAAAGCACTGTACAATGAATAAAAGAATCAAAAGGTAACAATAATGAATTTAAAGGGAACAATATATAGAAATAAAAACAAAATATGTAATAGACAATCAACAATCTACAAGAGACACCCAAAATAACGTACTTAAGGGAATATTAAAATCCATGTCTTAAGAAAGATCTTAAATGCAGTGATGAATGGAACCTGTCTAATGTGAATAGAGCAAAAGTACAAGCACCTCAATTTTACTCTGGGGACAGTGAGTAGGCCAAGATCACATGATCCTAAGGTTCTAGAAGAAGTATACAGGAGCAAGTATTGAGGTGATAGGTTTTAAGGGCTTTGTAGACAAATAAGAGTTAATTTATACTTGACAGGGAGCAAGTGAAGACATTAAAATAGGTGTAATGTGGTTATATTTGTGCATCCATTTGAGCAGTCTAGCAGCTGCAGACAGGAAATGGAAGCTTGAGTAATGCCATAATACAGTATTACAGTAGTCAAGCAAAGATGTTACAAAGGCATGGATTGTGGTTTCAAAATTGCTGATAGATGAAAAGATCTTAACTTTAGTAAGAAGGTGAAGTTGATAAAAAACATGACTTGACAACAGCAGTGAACTTTAAGCTGCATTCAAATAAGATGGCCAAATTTCTGGCACACTGCGTATTTTATATATAAAAATGTAAAGATTTAAAATAAAAAGTTTCTCTTTGGGCCAAACATTATAATTTTGGATCTCTTTTCATTTAGATTTGGAAATAGATAAATAGATAATAGATAAATAAATAGCTTAAAAACAGTTTAATTTCTATAAGCATTCTAACAGTGCCTGAAGAGAGAGTTTATTGTTAAGCTATAAGGTAAGATAGATTTGGGTGTTTTTCGGCGTATAGATAAAAAGATACGCCATATTCATCAAAAACAGAAACCAGGGGAGCATAAACAGGGAAAACAACACAGGTCCAAGAATTGATCCCTGCGGAACACCACAACCAAAAGGTATATGTTTGAAGAACAAGTGATGCCTCAGACCAGAGAAGTTCAGTCCTAGAGAGTCAAAGTCCTGCAGGGTTCAGCTCCAACCCTGAAAAAAAAAACCTCATCTATCTATAGCCTTAGTAATCTTGAAGACATTGATTAACTTGTTCAGGTGTGTTTGATTAGGGTTGGAGCAAAACTTTGCAGGACAGCAACTCTAGGACCGAACTTGCCTACCCCTGGCCCAGACGAACCTATTTGACAAATCAGAGTGAAATCACTGTAATACAGTAACACCCACACAAGTCTCCAGCGGGGACAGGAGTATGTCACCTCTAAAAGGAGAGCCATGTATTTCCCTGAATCAGTCATGAGTATTATTCTCATACACTGCCCATCCAAAAAAAAAGTCACCACCTGGATTTAACTAAGCAAATAGGTAAGATCCTCCCATTGAGACCCCATTGAGAATCTTTGGGATGTGCTGGAGAAGACTTTGCACAGCGGTCCGACTCTCCCATCATCAATACAAGATCTTGGTGAAAAATTAATGCAACTCTGGACAGGAATAAATGTTGTGACATTTCAGAAGCTTATCGAAATGATGCCATGGCGAATGCGTGCCGTAATCAAAGCTAAAGGCGGTCCAACGAAATATTAGTGTGTGTGACTTTTTTTTGGACAGGCAGTGTATTTGTATTTTATTTCATTTAAGTTTTGAATTACAGAAAATTAGTTAACGATAACATTAATAGAGTACATCAGAAATGTAATTGAGACAGGCATGTGGCCAAATGTAAAGAACCCAAATGGTCTACAGAAATCAAATATTTACGATTTCACTGAGTATTAGCTAGGTTTCACGTCCCTTTTCCAGCGCATCTAATGTGTGTAACACCTAAAGACGATTGGCTGCTCAATTGCAGGGCAGTAAGGACAAGGTGAGGACAACATGTCTTCTGAGTGCTCTGAGGGACAAAACAGCCATCAGAAGAGATGGAGAGAGAGAGAGAGAACAAACTAAACCAAGCCCCATCAGTCTCCTGGCTTTAATTAAATTATGTGCTAAGGGCAGGAGCCGGGCATTGTGGGAGAGCGAATGATTTATTGGGCTGCCCCAGCACTAAGCTAAATTACTATGCAATGCTGCAAAGCTTCCTACACCAGCAGCACTCCACTCTCAGTGCCTGTTTGGAGTAAAACAATGCACCAGCATACCTAAAAACCTGTGCAGCAGTTTAGTGGCTTCTCGGTTTACCCGCAGCCCCGCTGTAGGTATTACTGACTCTGGTCCCAAATGCCTTCCAGGAAACCACACAAGCCCACAATGTGATTGTGGGACAGGAGCCATGGGGATATTCTATTGCGGATTGAACCTAATGATGGTGACCACAAGTGTCCCCTGATGTTTAGCTCTCTGCTGCTTATAACATACAGAAGATTATGTGGAATCATGTGACCTGTGTATCCTTGTCAAGGTTGCGCTTGCTTTGAATTTCTTTCAGCTCACATTATGCTGCAGCTGTAAAAGTGTGTGCATCTCTCATTCCTTCTTCTTCCCTTTTTTTCAAAGTAAATCCACTTACTGGAAAACAGAGGACAGTGAGTCTCACCTTTTGTCCGGGTCTTCCAATTTCACCCTAGCAACATATAGGAGGGGAGGAGGGAATAAGCACAGAGTCAGTTCATCAGTGTGTTATAGTATACACAGTCTTGAGTGTCACTGAATAGTTTATAAAGGAATAGTTCATAAAGGAATAGTTTATAAAGTCATAATTTCTTGAGCTATAATTTCAATAGAAGACATTTTAAAAGTTTCAACAGTTTTTAGCAAAAACAGCTGAAACTTTCTTCAAAATATCTTCTTTTGTGTTTTCTGAGCCTGGTTCAGTGTTAGTACCTAGTTATTACAAAGTTATTATAATTACTATAATAAGTACATAGTATGTACATGCTGATTAGGACTGTAAAATAAAGTGCAACCATAACAAGAATCTTATTTGCTTCCTTAACTCACTGGACCACTTAGTCAGCCTCATTTCTCTCTAGTTCTTAATTGCTTTTCATGCTGTTGTGTGTTTACATTTCCATAAGTATGTGTCGTACCTTATCTCCCTTTGGTCCCTTTGGTCCCGGCAGTCCAGCAGGACCCTGATCATAAAACAAACATAACTGTTTAGTGTTTTTCTAAAACCTTTTGCTAAAGCCTTAGCAGCAATATTTTTTTTTTTTAATTTTGACCAAGAGTGTTGATTACAACTTATAATTGTTGTAAGCCATTTCAATGCCAAAATGATGTTTCCCAAACACTCCTCCTGCCTTCTATTGGTTGGCATAAAAGCGATAGTCCCACCCAAAACTCAAACAAAACAATGATCAAAGCATCACAGCATTGGTACTAAATGTTTTAATGAAAAAATTATGCATTACGCCTTTAAAATTATCATCGCTGTTGCAAACTTCAGTGTTACAAAAGACTGCATTTATAATGTTTTTGGCTGAAAATCTCAATAATATTCGCTACACAATTGATAACCTATGACAGAGATCAAACTGTACTGAGATTGGACTGAACTTGCAGGGCAGGGGTGAACTCTCTCTTGGGGCTTTGAGAGTCTGTGGGTGTCTCTCTTGGGGTTGTTTCTAAGAACGGAGCAGAGGCTGGCAATGGAAAAAGGTCTATTTCCATCTGCTCTAAATGTGGCGCGTTAATGGCCTGCTGTGTCGTGGGGGGCCAAACTGGTCACATCCGTGTCACTACAGAAAGACGTCTGGGGAACTCACACGGGTCTCACATGCTGAGAGGGTTATGAAGGCTAATTACAGAGCTGGAACTGACCATTGTGACAACCCAATACTCTGCTTCCTTGAAGCACCAACTACGCATGTGACTTGCTTTTACTTGTAAAAATGTTAGACAGTTTTTAACATTTGGGATCGTCAGGGTCTGCACATGTAAATATAGCTAATGGGTCAGTGATATGACACTATTTTTTTGTCTGGGTCAATTCATATGTTCAGAAATAAAAATAAAAATGGCATTAATAAATCCTCTTCTATCATGGGTTAAGTTTTAAATTTCTGAATGAAATAATTTTGATTTAAAGTAAAAAAGGGGTTTATAAAGTAATTAAGTAATTTATGTATGTATGTGTGTGTGTGTGTGTGTGTGTGAATATATATATATATATATATATATTAGTGCTGTCAAAAGAATAATCGCATACAAAATAAAAGTTTTTGTTTGCATAATATATGTGTGTGTTCTGTGTATATTTATTATGTATATATAAATACACATACATACAGTATATATTTTGAAAATATTTACGTTTATTTATATTCATATAATTTATATTATAAATATAATTAATATATAAACATATTTTTCTGAAATATATACATGCATGTGTGTGTATTTATATATACATAATAAATATAAACAGCATACATACATATATTATGTATGTAAACAAAAAACTTTTATTTTGGATGTGATTAATCGCGATTAATCGTTTGACAGCACTTTTTATTTGAATATTTGGAAAAAAAAAATTTCACATTACCAAATCAAGGTCTTATGGAGTGGCCATCATTTAGAAGTGTGCAGCAACAAATTTTAAGTAATTTGACGCATTTTATAAAATGGCAAGTTTTGGTTGTAAAATGTCATGTGGTGCGATAAAGCATAATTTATGAATTAATAATTCTCATTAAAATACATACATTACATAATTCATAAAAAAAAACTTTTTTAAAATAATGATCATGATAAATCCACATGTATTAAAGGTGTAGTAAGCAAAATTCCTTTACTTGATAGTTACGCCACATGACATTTTAAAGCATTAAACTGAAACTCTTCTGGGATAAAAATGGTATAACATTTTTCAAAACCATATGAAAGCAACATGACATTTACAGGTGCATCTCAATAAATTAGAATGTCGTGGAAAAGTTCATTTATTTCAGTAATTCAACTCAAATTGTGAAACTCGTGTATTAAATAAATTCAGTGCACACAGACTGAAGTAGTTTAAGTCTTTGGTTCTTTTAATTGTGATGATTTAGGCTCACATTTACCAAAAACCCACCAATTCACTATCTCAACAAATTAGAATACTTCATAAGACCAATAGAGAATCTATGGGGTTCAGGTCAGGCGAGTTTGCTGGCCAATCAAGCACAGTAACACCATGGTCATTGAACCAGCTTTTGGTACCTTTGGCAGTGTGGGCAGGTGCCAATCCTGCTGGAAAATTAAATCAGCATCTCCATAAAGCTTGTCAGCAGAAGGAAGCATGAAGTGCTCTAAAATTTCCTGGTAGATGGCTGCGTTGATTGTGGACTTCAGAAAACACATTGGACCAACACCAGCAGATGACATGGCAGCCCAAATCATCACTGGCTGTGGAAACTTCACACTGGACTTCAAGTAACATGGATTCTGTGCCTCTCCACTCTTCCTCCAGACTCTGGGACCTTGATTTCCAAATTAAACGCAAAATTTACTTTTATCTGAAAAGAGCACCTTGGAACACTGAGTAACAGTCCAGTTCTTTTTCTCCTTAGCCCAGGTAAGATGCTTCTGACGTTGTTTCTATTTCGGAAGTGGCTTGGTGGCCCTTTTCCTGAAGAAGTCTTGAGTGTGGTGACTCTTGATGCACTGAATCCAGCTTCAGTCCACTCCTTGTGAAGCTCTCCCAAGTGTTTGAATCAGCTTTGCGTGACAGTATTCTCAAGCTTGCGGTCATCCCTGTTGCTTGAACAGCTTTTCCTACCCAATTTCTTCCTTCCGGTCAACTTTGCATTTAATATGCTTTGATACAGCACTCTGTAAACACCTTTCAGTAATGACCCTCTGTGACTTACCCACTTTGTGGAGGGTGTCAATGTTTGTCTTCTGGATCATTGCCAAGTCAGCAGTCTTCTCCATTATTGTGGTTTCAAAGAACAAGAGATACCCAGAATTTATACTGTATGGATGGTCATTAATTGAAACTCAAATGTAAATATTCTAATATTTTGATTTTTGACTTTCATGAGCTGTAAGCTCTAATCATCAAAATTAAAACAAAAAAACTTTTGAAATGTTTGACTTTACATGCAATGAATCTAAAATATATGAAAGTTTCACTTTTTGAAATAACTTACAAGAAAAAATGAACTTTTTCACGACATTCTAATTTATTGAGATGCACCTGTACATTCCGATATACATGTATGTTCCGAACAAACCTAAACGAGATTTTTCCTTTTTTTCATTGGCCCTTCTTTCTGTCTAGCTCATCAAATGTTCTTGTACACAGTCTTTGCCATTTGAACAGTATACAAAATCAACCTAGCCTCCAAACAGAACAACTATAGATCATTGCAGCATGAAATTTCACTCAATGTGGAAAAAGGTGCTTACAGATGCATGGTTTCATTTTAAAATCTTGTGCATTTTGTGTCAAAATGGATGTAAATATGCCTTAAAGCCACCTGTTTCATAGATGGACATCCAACTATGTTTCATCCTCAACATGAAAACTGGAAGCACATACCTGAGGGCCAGGAGGCCCTGCTGGTCCCTGAGGCCCTGGGGAGCATGTGTGAGGTGTGGGATTGTATGGGACAATTGGTGAAACAGTCGTCTCAGTCTATAAGAGAAGTCATAGAAAATTACATCTGGAAACGATGATGGAAATGGGAAAATGTTAAATAAAAAATAGTCCATGAAGTGTTACAGTCTTAGCAATTTCAGTGGTTCAGTGGTTTTATTTAAATCTATTATATTTCTTTATCACCATAAACTATTGTGGTCATTTAGACAGACATACTGTATTTATTGACACCCTGAACCCTGTAGTTCCTGGAACCTACACAATCCAGGTGCTTGATCAGGGGTCATGCATCAGGACTTACCAGAGGGCTCTGCCGCCACAGTGAAGGGGGTGGAGGGAACAGAGGGGGCGGAGGTGGACTCAGTAAACAGCAGGGGTTGAATTTCTTCCTGGTTTCCAGCAACTGGAGATCTAGATGAGGGGAAATAAGGTTCATGAGGAACATGTCAATAGACACATGGTCCAGCGGAACAGTGTTTCTCTCCACTGTTTTGGAAAAGAGGGACTGAAACGCATGACTATGTGTGTTTGATACTATGATACTTATCAGGTAGATGAAATGAAGAGTGTAATGAAAGGTCCTCATTACTAAAACTAAAGATTGATCTGCAAATATGTAATGCTGGAGCTTTTCTTAAAAATAACTTCACTTTTCTGAGCCATTTAAAATGACTTTAAAATGGGATTTTAGTGAATTTTCACAGTTGCATTTACTATAAGAATATGATCCACTAACATCTGACAATCACTGTCAAATCAAACATCAGTATGTGTATTGTTTTATTATTTGAAACTTGTTTTGAACAGTTTTGCTGTAAAAAAATGTTTATTTCAAATCTTATAAATATTTAGTATTAATTTTAAAAAAAAACTTTTTTCACTTTTTACAAATACATACACAATGAACACACACACAAGTTTTAAAATATACCCTGTAAATAAACCATTATTGTTGTGCAGAAGCAATAGTGACCATATATTAATAAATAAATAAAGTACACATACCCCTATTGCTGTGCAGAATACATAGTGACTATTTATTTAAATAAATAAATAAATAAATACATGCATACATATATACATACATACAAACAAAAAATAGAAAGTCCAGAAAGATGTTAACTTTGCAAAAACAAGCACTAGCCTAATTAAACTTTTCACTGCAGTGTTGGCTGACAAAACTGAAACAGCCATTTTGCCATTAGAGATAATAACCAGAAATAACTCATTGATGCCTTTGAGGAAATTTATTGCAAAATTATGACAAAATATTTACTTTATTCTTATTACAGGCCTGCAGACTCCAAATTGTTGAGTATAGTATTGAAATACAAATTGTACTTGAAATTTTCCCCATAATATTCAAGCCAATCTATACTGGCACAAATTTCAGAGCATAACATGTTTGCACACAATATACTGTATATCACAAAAATGCTTTTTAAAGAGCAGCGCAACCTAATTCGTGTCATCAATATTCTGCAACTGCATTTATTTAATTTGCATGACTCATGAAATTACAGAGTCAGTCAAATGTGTTTTTGTTGGTGTTTCGTTGGTGCAATTAACTTGATTTGCATGTGCAATCATACTTCTCTCTGTAAGAGAAAACCCTTAATATCAGCATACCTAACATGTGCAAAAAAAGAGTGATGTCTTACCTGTTGGAAGAGGGAATATATTATCCACGTAAGAGAATGACGCCACATAGCAGAGGAGTTGAAAATATAGTCCAAGTGTGAACAGAATCATGCTGCCGGCTGCAGTCTACCTCCAATAGCACCGAAGAGTGATCTGAGGCAGTCCCGCACTACTCCTCTCTCTCCCCGCCTTTCTCTCTCTCGCTCACACACACACACACACACACACACTAGATCCACGCCTTTAGGAGAAGTGAATGCCAGCCAATGTCTGTTACACCTCTCCCATGTATTGGCCCTGAGCTAAATATACAGGAGTCAGCCGGTCAGCTGCCTTCTGTAGCCAATATTAGCCTGTTACTACTGCCAGCGCTGCCTTTGTTTCCCCTGCCTCAAATCGAGGGGTGAGAACCAGGAGGGCGTAAGTGACATTTCACCAACTTTACAGGAGAGCCAAAACAAAAATTTTACCATAGTTTGATCTGACTTTGTGTACTGATTTCAATTGTTTATAATACAAATTTGTAAACTCATGGATGACAGTACTTTTGCCAGTAGAAAGAGCTCATTAGGAGCTTTCATTTGATGTACATATCTCCATTTCCCCAAAAATGTCACTTATGCCCTCCTGGTTCTCACCCCTCAATAATGGACAGGGAAAACAAAACAGTATGGATAGAAATGATATTGAAATGACAGGGTGTCATGCCAGAGGCAATGTTGAACTACCGCCATTCATTTATCGATAACACCACCCTGCATCATTTTTGCTGAAGGAAATCCAATACTTGTTTCTTACTCATTTTGGGGTGCTGATTCCAAAGTGCTAAAGTCCAAAGTGTGTGTTTTGCTTTAGCATGTCACACTTTCTCACAAAATATGATTCACGTTTCATCGCATTTTTTGCTTTTGACAACCATAAGTAAGGTGAAGAAGTCTTCTATTATCCTCTAATACCTGAAACATGATTCGTATTTTCCTCTGAGCCAGGTTAGAACTATCTGTTCTATTTTCTCTCATATAAGATTGATTTTGAAGATACTGATGATATGACTAATCCAAAATTGAAATTATCACCAGTGACAGAAGAACATGCAAACATAGCCCAGCTGTTTTCTGCTATATCTGTGGGTGTTTCACTACAGTTGTTATTTTAGCATCATTGAGATACTGTTATAGTTTGTATTGTTATATTGAGTTATATATTTGTATTATATCCGTTTTTAAAAAATATATATTTTCATTTTAATTTGACATTTTTAGTAATTTTGTTGTGTTTTTGTCTTTGTTTTGTATGTCTGTATAGTTTTTATTCATTTTTGTCTCAGTTTTAGTACAGTTGTTTTAATACATCATGTTAAACTAAATTAATATGAGAAATATTTCTTTGGCAACTAGCTGAAATTAAATATTCCTTATCATTTTAATTATTTTTTATGGTTTTATTTTAGATAACTATAATAACCCTGTTAACAACATGCACACAGCAATAGAGAATTGCAGATTTTGTGAAAGAAAAAAAAAGGTTATTTAAAAACGGTTGAAGTTCTGTGACATTAAATGGAGTATTTTAAAATATTTTACATTCCTCCGCAGACTGTAAGCAGGGTTTTTATAATATTGAAATAAAGTACTTGATGTACTAAAATAACTAAAACTTAATAAAAACAAAAACTGATTCAAAATCTTAAATGAAAGCTATAATAGTATCTCAATGATATATTAAATATGTCTTTTTGACATTAAAACTGCTTTTATTTTGATAAGCGCTTTAAATCTGATGCATATAGCCTTTGAATATTTTGAAAAATCTTAATTCTTATTTTGTAAAGAAACTGCTTGTGATTGTAAGCTTTTTGCAAATCAGCACAACTTTATTAGTAATCTCAGTTTATATAGAATGACAGAGAGTCAAATTTGCTGTGGGCAACACACTGGTGTTCATTTATCAAAATCAGCGTGATAACTTGGTGTGACCATCTACAATGTCCAAACTGGAGGACTTGAATCTGAGACGGGCTGCCACTAGCATGTGATGTACACACATGCATAAAATGACAGAATTAGCCTGCATGCTCTGTAGTGGAATATCACAGATGTTTTCCAGCCCCTCTCCTCTATCTCACCCACCCACTCTGTGTCCTTTTTTTTTTCAGGACTTATCGACCACCACTACTCACAATTTATTGGCGCCTTTACTTTCCCTCAGAATTAATGACAGAGCAAATATGAAGAGGGCCGTTTAAAAGCCTGATGGGAGATGCAGTCTGTAAACGCCTCCAATCAGACAGAGTGCAGAACAAAGAAGACAGGCTCTTATGAATCGCATTTTAATTTCCCATCACAACAAAATCTTTCAGAGAACATCAAATGACATTAATTGTGAAGTTGTTATTAGAAAAATATTTTTAAATCACTGTAATTCTTTATACAATAACAATGTACAGCAAGTAAGGCCATTTTTGTTTGTGCACAACAATTAAAAAATGATAAGGCTTTAATAGAGTGGCTGCTTTTGTACAATCCTGTCATTCCCACCATTTTCAGATTTGGCTGTGAAAATGGTTCTTTTAATAAGTCTTTATATGTTGTAAAGTTGTTGGGAACATTTCCACACCTGGAAATGTGAAGATGGTGGGATCTGTCAAAGCCAAGGAGAAGACGCTGTCTTGCTCTGTGATAAAGCAGCACAGTAATGATACTTTATGAAAGAGCAGAAGATGAGGCCAGAAGACCTCAATTACCCAGAGACAGAGATGAGTTTAAACAGAAGCCCTCTGGAGCAGCACACACAACACTGACCCGAGAGCAGGTGAGGTTAAAATGAATGGGTAGAAGGAATGGCCAAAAAAAAGGTTAATTAAAATAATCAAATATACAGCACATAGTCTAAACTGCCAAATGTCCCTTAATTTGTTATTAGACATTGTTAGCATTTTCTCTTTTAAAGGAATAGTTCGCCACAAAATCATCATTTCATGTCAAACCTGTATGACTTTTGAGGAAAAAAGGCATGGTAGACGTAAATATCATCAGTGAATAATAACTTTAGAAGTTCTTAGTAGAAATATGGTGCACAAATCATATGAATTAATTTCATGGTGCTTCTTCGGTGCTTTTTTTGGGACGTTTGAGAGACATGGTCACATCGAAGTGCTGCAGGGATGACATAATCTTTGTAAGCCAACCTGGAAGTTAGGCTTCCCCAGTGAAAAATAAATATGCTAAAATGTATCTGAAATACATTTATTTCATGCTAAGTATACTACAAATACATTAACATATGTGACCCTGGACCACAAAACCAGTCTTAAGTGTCATTTTTTCGAAATTGAGATTTATACATCATCTGAAAGCTGAATAAATAAGCTTTCCATTGATGTATGGTTTGTTAGGATAAGAAAATATTCGGCTGAAATACAACTATTTGAAAATCTGGAATCTGAGGGTGCAAAAAAAATCTAAATATTGAGAAAATCACCTTTAAAGTTGATCAAATGAAGTTCTTAGCAATGCATATTACTAATCAAAAATGAAGTTTTGATATATTTACAGTAGGAAATTTACAAAATATCTTCATGGAACATGATCTTTATTTAATATCCTAATGATTTTTGGCATAAAAAAAATTGATAATTTTGACCCACACAATGTATTTTTGGCTATTGCTACAAATATATCCCAGCGACTTAAGACTGGTTTTGTGCTCCAGGGTCACATATTATGTACTTTTAACATTCTAAACTGGTATACTTAAAGTCTGCTGAATTGGAACAACTAATTTGTGCTTAATGCACTTTAATTGTGCAGAAATAGTGCTGAAGTCCAACTAATGAAATACGGAAGTATATTTAATTGTGCTAAAGTGGAACTTTTGCAAGTATACTTCAGGTACACTTTAAATATCTTGCATTTAAAGAGCGTTATTATTCAAAGATCATACAATCCTCATCAATAGTGACATTAAAACACATTTTAGGCGTAATATTAAGAAATGTGCATTGTGCACAAGTAGTACTCCAAATAAAGTTGAATTATAATTTTATATCAGTAATTCTTGAGCGATATGTGACCCTGGACCACAAAACCAGTCTTAAATGTCAATTTTTCAAAATTGAGATTTATACATCATCTGAAAGCTGAATAAATAAGCTTCCCATTGATGTATGGTTTGTTAGGACAATATTTGGCTGAGATACAGCTATTTGAAAATCTGGAATCTGAGGATGCAAAAAAAATCAAAATATTGAGAAAATCACCTTTAAAGTTGTCCAAACGAAGTTCTTAGCAATGCATATTACTAATCAAAAATGAAGTTTTGATATATTTACGGTATGAAATCTACAAAATATCTTCATGGAACATGATCTTTACTTAATATCCTAATGATTTTTGGCATAAAAGAAAAATTGATAATTTTGACCCATACAATGTATTTTTGGCTATTGCTACAAATATACCCCAGCGACTTAAGACTGGTTTTGTGCTCCAGCGTCACATATGTCAGTAAATTTGTTAATAGATTTGAACTATGGTTAGTATGAAATAAACGTATTTTAAAGATATTACTTTTTTTACCTCGACAAAAAGTTAATAAGATCTTTCAACTGGCTTTCGGATTACTGCAGAAAATATGAAACATGAATGAAACGGACAGTACTGTATTTTGAGCTACCGATGTTATCACAGATGTAATTTCAACCATTTAACCAATAACCTATTGACTATATTCTATATACTATTGACATACTTATAGAAAGAACTGGAGTCTATAGAAATGAATCAGATCATGAAAAATGATATATAGCTTTTCTTTTTATAGGAAACGGTGCCACCTACAGTAAATGAACCAAATGTAGTGAAAGAAACAGCGTTTGGTCATCAAGACATGATCCGATCTCATCCGATATCTCTCTCAGCTCTACAGATTTGAACGTGTCAGCCAGGGAAACTCCTAGGAGATAAACACAAAGTCTATATCATGATATGAACATTAAAGACAACAAAAGTTCTGTTTGCACATGAATAAACTCCACTGAAGTCGATCCTGTTTATCTGGAAATGCTTTTGTAACATTAGAAAGTTTCCATTCATCGTTGGGGAAGCCCTTTGGGTGTCAGTGTGACATACTCAGAGAGTTTCAGTGCTCCAGGCCGCTATGACACTCAATCCCTCAATATGTCTGCATGTGGTTGCCAGGATACACCCAGCACAACAAAGAGGGTCACAACTCTCAATAATAGGGGTCTCATAACTTTCAAAAATAGAAAGGTCAGTTATGTTTAATGTGTGTGTATGTGAGAGGGGGAGGGGGATTAAAAAAAAAACATTTGGGTGTTGAAACTTACGGTTACACAGGCCTTGTGATGTTATGAACTTTAAACAGTCAAACATGTCAGAGGTTTTTTCCCTCTATGAGCCCCATATTCTCCTATATACGTAATACTATATGATCCATAAACATATGATTTATCAAATATGATACTGAACAAAAAACACATGCAAACTTTTTTTTAGATTTTATTTTTAGATTTTGTCTAAAGGTTTAATAAACAAATATTAGATTTATCTGACTATTATTGTGTATGACAGGCAGTGGCCCAAACGGAACAAAAAATATACATTTTGGAGCAGTTGCTAATAATTAAATTGCCCCAAAATAAGTTGAAATTCTGAAAGCTTGTAAATCACTGAGATCATTATAACAGTATAGATATAGACTACTTATATAAAATAGATAAAAATATCAGTTTTCACTCTATATTTCCCAATAATTTGTCGCAGTAAGATGATATTTAAATGCTTAGTTTTATGATCAAAGGTCTGTGGTTTTTATTGTGGGGGCAAAATGGCAACACTTTAGTATAAGGACCAATTCTCACTATTAACTAGTTGCTTATTAGCATGCCTATTATTAACATATTGACTGTTTATTAGTATTTACAAACCACATATTCTGCAAGACCATATTCCACATCTCTAATCCTACCCAATATCGAAACTTAACAACTACCTTACTAACTATTAGTAAGCAGCACATTAGGAGTTTACTGAGGCAAAAGCCGTAGTTAATGGTTTGTTAATAGTGAGAATTGGACCTTAAAATAAAGTGTGACCGGCAAAACATATAATGCAGTGCAATACAATGATGACTAAGAGATGTACAAATAAACATAAGACCTTCGTTCATCTTTGGACCATCCCTTTAAAAGCCTGATGTATCATATTTGATACTACATTTTAACATGATTTTTCCTAAAAAAGACATGGATAATCAAGTAAACCCAAGTTCCTTGCTTCAGCCCAGTAAGTGGTAAGCGTTCATCTTGAAATATTATCACAGCATGCTGTAAAAGTTATTCTTATATTGACTTCACAAAAATCAGTAAAGATTTCACAGCAAATAGACGCATGACCCACAACCTGAAGGGGGACTGTTGAAGTTTGATTTGCTTATAAAGTATATACTATCAATCAGGAGATAGTATGCATGTAGCAGATTAAGTATAACAGGTTTTTCAGCAAAACAGGTTTTTTTGATCATGCTGAAAATTCAGAGGCCGTGGTTGCATATCAAATATGATTCAGCAGGCTTTAGAGGATTAAAATGAGAATATACAACTAAGTAGTGTTTTATCTAAATTGTTAATGATATTCCAGCTGATTGAACTATAATGTAAGGCTGTGTGTGTGTGTGTGTGTGTGTGTGTGTGTGTGTGTGTGCTGTACCTGTTGTTTGCGGTCTGAGGCTGGGTCTATAAGTACGTTGAGGAGGCTGGGCATCTGTGTGTTGTTCAGACTCTCCTGTAGTGCACTGCGGAGTTCCTCCATTGTTCGGACCAGATACCCACGACCCCCAAACGCACTCATCACCTGCTCGTACCGCGCCTCTGGTAGTAGCGTCACCGGAGGAGCACTAAGACAGACACACAGGTAAGTCTTATGTACAAGATTTGATACTTGCTGGGTTCGATAGATATTAACCTTATTGACGGCAATTTTGTCTCATTGCATTTGCAGTTAAACCCAATCTTTCAACATGGAGCAATTTGTTGTATTATCTTCATTCCATCTTAGTCCAAGATAAATCGTAGATAAGTAGTGTCACACAAATTTTACTAGGCTGCTTGCAATGCTTAAAATAAAATCTGTAACACAAGAAATCTGTTAAGAAAATCTGTTTTAGTCTCATGACAGAGTGGTTCTGTTGTGCTGGCTATAGATAATCTTGTATCATGTCGACCTGACATTTATAAACATTAGATCTAAAATTATAAAATAATATTAATCCAAGTATTAAGTGTTAAACTTGGATGAATCTGTATAGCATGTTTTAATATGCTGGTAGGAAAACTAACAATACCCTCTACTGTCAAAAAGGAGAAGTACATCCCATCTGACCAGAAGCATAGATAAAACATATCTCGGAAATGAAAAATTAACAACTAGAAGAGAGATTAAAAGCAGAAGAAGGGAAATTTCAGTAGCACTTTATTTTACATACTATGTACTTATAGTAATAACAATAACTAGGTAATAACCCTGAACCTACCCCTAAACCTAACCCTACACTGTGTAGTTACCTTATATTACCAGAACTTTCTTAGGTAGGTACACTGTAAGTACACTGTGATTACATGAAAGTTCACATACTGAAAAATAAAGTGCAACCGAAATTCCTGCATGAGCTTTAACTAGGGATGCACAGTATACCATAACCATATTAGTTATTGATCGGTTATTGATTTTTAGTTTTACTTTTTGACAATTTTTCCACTTTTTTTTCCACTATTCCAATATTTCCACTTTTAAACCTTTTAAAACTGAGATGTCCAAACCAGGGATTGCGGGACAAAGTTGAGCCCTGATGACCTTTGATTTGGCCTGCCTTGCCACATCACATGAGGGAAGAAAACAGACCCAGATTTAAGTATTTCTGGCCCTAGCAGTAAAAAGTTTGGGCACCCAGAATGAACCCAGACCTTTTCTTTAATGCTCTAGACTCACATGGTGGTCATGTCTCCCATCTTTTCCATCTCTTTCCATGTCTTTGGATCCACTCCACTGTAGATGCCATTGTTGTTGATTACTATGATGATGACTGGCAGTTTATACCTATTCAGAAATAGGAAAAAAAAAAAAAGTGACAGAGGAAACAGAACCATTTTATTATGCTGCACACTGCATAAATGCCCTATAGGTGTAGCTATAGCTGGATGTTTCATTCACCTGCACATTGTCTCCACCTCCATGCCAGAGAAACCGAAGGCGCTGTCTCCCTCTACACACACCACTCTCTGAGCGCTCTTCTGCGTCTGCTCCAAAACTGCTGCTGCGATGGCAAATCCTGGACCCACCCCCATAGTGCCAAAAGTACCAGCATCTAACCTGTACAGGACATTCAGGTTACTGCTCTGAACAACATCACACAGGTAGAACTCATCTTTAACAGAATTTTCTAGTTTTAGTATCTGAACTATGGTACTGTACATTCTTTAAAATTCCTTACCAGAAAAGTCCAAAAAATCTTACAGAAAACAATATGTTGTATGGCTAAAATGAAATGTGAGTTCTCTCTTGCTATTCCTGTGATCCAAACATAAACGTTGATTGCTCATAATCTAAACATAAGTTGTTTTTGTGATCTAAACAACAAAAGCTGCTTTTTGTGATCAAAACATAAGTGTTTTCCTTACGATCTAACATAACATTTGTTTTCTCGTAATCAAAACATAAGTTGTTTTTTGCAATCTAAACAACAAATGTTTTTTTTTGTGATCACAACATAGCAGTGTATTTCTTGGGTTCTAAACCTAACATTTTTTTTTTGTTGTCATGGTCTAAACATAACATAAGTTGTTTTCACATGATCTAAACATAACAAAAGTGGTTTTCTTGTGATCTAAACATAACAAAAGAGGTTTTCTTGTGGAGTACATGCAACAAAAGCTGTTTTCTCTTAATATTAACATAATATTTCCTTGTAACCACAACATAAAAAATTGTTTTCTCATGACACTCTCAGCATAAAAAACTGTTGCTCTTCATTTCACTCAACAGCCACAAACCATTTCTGTATCTGAAATGTCACAACAGAGCGGCCTTAAAATTTGCCATTATCACGACAATCAGCACACATCGTTTTTTTTCTGTTGTATGTTTATTTGTGTTTATAAATAATATAAAAACAATTTAATTCAAGAAGAATAATTCATGTTCTATTTGGAACCAATTCAAGGTCTGGATCTGGACCACTAGTGTTCTTTGATTATAGGGATAAAGTCTGTAGTCATTCAAATACAGGGAGCATCGTCTCTTGTCCAGCTGTGAAAAGTGGGGGAGGAAAATGTCTCTCACCTGTGTCGTGGGAGGTAATTGAGCAGCATGGTGCGGCCGATGTCCATAGTGTTCGCTCCCTCACTCACTATGATGCAGTCTTTGGGCAGGAGCTCAGAAATGTGGTGGAACGCTGTGTAGTAGTTCATGGGCAGAGTTGACTGGAGAGCAAGACTCTGTGGGAAACAATAATAACGGTTCACTTAATACCATAAACAAACACAGTTCACATGCTGACATGAAAACAGCCAATGCTATTTCATTACATCAAGTAGTTCATTACATGCTAATGACACACAAGCTCACCTTTGATATCTGAGCATTGGCAGTCATTTTCTCCTTCAGTGTCGACCACCATTGTGAATCAGAAGGAAATCTCCAGGATCTTACAGTTTCCAACAGCTTCAAAAGGAGTAGAAAAAGAGATATAAGGGGTCATTTCAAGTAAAACATGATTTTCCATAATTTTTACACTATTTATTGTTATTACACTGTAAAAATCAGCACATTAAAGGGATGGTTCACCCAAGAATGAAAATTCTATTGCCCCTACTTTGTTTCAAAATTTTATGAAACCCTTTCAGCTGCTGAACACAAATGAAGATATTTTGAAGAATGCTGCTAACCAACCAGTTGACGGTAGACATTGACTTCCATAGAAGGGATGTAACGATGCACCCCGAGCCAGTTGAAAATCGATACAGATATGTGGCGATTCACAACGAGTTGTTAAACGAATCACGATACAACTGGGGGTAGGTGTTTATATGAATGTATCTCTGAGGGGAACTGACTGTCTTTAGAAAAGTTAAGATGGTATTTTCTTTTCATCTCGCCTCCGTATAATGCAGTATAATAAAATAGTGTTCATAAGCACAGCTCTGCTTTGTTTACAGAGGCGACCAAGGAAACGGTCTATCGCTGCTGTTCCATAAGCGCCACCTGCTGGCAGAGAGTGAATTTGCGTTATTATTCATCCCTTCTGCTGTTTTTGTTTCATGCAGATGTTAAAGTCAGACCATTCTGTTTTTGCTTCAAATTTCGAAATTATACCATGTAATTTAGATTAAAAACTGCTCATGCTGCATGTATACAGCATCTTTGTTTGGATCGTGATTAAAAGTGGTTGCCACTAATTTTAAATGGAAAGAGCACAGGCAAAGCCTTAGTAAATGATAAATTTTGACATTATAAGAGCAACTAAAAGGGAATAAATGCTACAAAACATACTGGATTACAATAGGACATTAGGAGTCTCTCACAGACCCCATAGAACATACAGAATGTCATGATGCAGAAAAAGTGTGTAAAACTAAAAACATAGTTATACTGTAGTTTACCTGTCTGACCACAGCTCCTATGTCTCCAAGTAGAGCAGATGCGGCTCTCACATTATTACTCAACTCTTCAGGACAAAGATCCACCTGAACAAATTTACACAAGAGTCCACACTGAAGGTCAACTGAAGATCATTTATGGCAAGTCTTTATGGCAAAGTTTCAGAAACTGAGATACTGAGTGTTCAAGGTGTAACTAACCTGAATGATCTTCACATGGGGACTGAATCTGGGTGGAAAACCAAAGTGCAGGATCCAGTTGAGTCTGGCACCCAGCAACACTATAACATCAGCCTGCAATAAAGCTCTAGAAAAGAGAGAAACGGGCATCACACCAGTCCATCAAAAGGAGATTTTGGAAAGATCATTTTGATACATATGCACACCTGGATCTGGCCGCAGCAACACAGTTAGGATGGTCATCCGGCAGTACTCCTTTCCCCATAGGTGTGGGAAGGAAAGGGATCCCAGTCACCTCCACCAGCTCCCTGATCTCCTCCTCTGCCCTGGCATACGCCGCACCTGCAGCAGATCACAGTTCAACATTGCTTTGATCAGTTTCAGCTGTGAAGATGCCATCACTCTTGGACATTCAGGTCTATTCTGTTCACCTTTTCCGATGATGATCAGAGGCCTCTGAGCCGCTCTGAGCAGCCTGATAGCCTGTGTGATCTCCCTGCTGTCAGCCTGACTCACAGGAGGAGCAGGACAGCAGGAAACAAACCTAGAGAAAAATGAAGACGCATGCAATGCCATTTTGCACATTTCATTGTGCAACAGAAAACAATGATCAATAAGTGATCACATCAAAAAATACAGTTGGTTAGGAAGCTCCCCATTGCTATGATTAGTGTTTAACTGAACATAAAGCTCACCTGACATTGGCCCGGTCTATTTTGGCGTTCACCATATCTCCAGCTATGTCTATGTAGGACGCTCCTGGACGGCCATAAATGCTGCTCCTTACAGCCTAACAAAAACACAAACATTCCAACTTAAATATAAGGACAAAAAAATTAAAATAAAATCGAATTTAAATATTAACAAAAACTTTAATAGTATCTTAATGATACTTAAATTACATTGCATAGGACATAGTATATTTGGCCAACATTTGAAAAACATCCTTTTTCAAGACTTCATTAAATTTGTCAAACAAATCAGTGTTATTTCAGTATTATTTATTTACTATATTATTATTAATATATATATATATATATATATATATATATATATATATATATATTTACATTTCCAGTTTTAATTTAAATTACAATTGACTTTTTAGTAGTTTTTTTTCTTTTTTATTAATTTTATTTAATCTTTATTTAATCTTATTACTAGCTCGACTTTACTAAACATGACAGTGAGGCCAAACAGCTAAATTTGTACATCTCTTTAAACAAGATGAGTCCTCTCTATTTCTTCCTGTAAGAGAAAAGATTTCATTTTAAATTTCTAAAAATGCTAAAAATGTACATTTTAAATATCTGATGAAAGTTTAGCATTTTTTGTCAACTGACAGACATGGCCTATGAACCACAAAACTTAAATTTTGATTAAATATTTACTTTTTCAACTACAGCTGGTATCATCTCAAGACTGCTTGGTCGAGCAGAAAACTTGCTATACAGACGACAAGCTTCAACCTGGTGAGGAACAAGAGGTGAGAAACAAGAAAGCATTTTTAAGAGACACAAGAAAAATAAATACAGATTACTATTGGTGTTTTCTATTCTTGAACTACTGAAAATACATTTTTGAGTCTGAATTTTGAATCTGAACATTTTTGAATTTGTTGCTTAAGGGATCAATTTCGTATCAATACCGCAATAACAAACTGTTTTTATATCAAAGCCAAACATTTCCTATCAGCCCTACCTGAGGGAACTCCTGAAACGCTCCTGTGGTTTCTTGGTTCCTATCAGATGAGCCGCCAATGACAATGACAGGCCTGTGAATTCAAACAAGAGAAGAAAAGTACAAAAACTGCCCATCAATTCGCTTTAATCTTAAGCGAATTCAGCAGTGTAGAGCTACCAGCAGTTCATGTTAGCGTTGGCCATTCCTCCAAGCGCATGAATCAGCCCAGGTCCAGACACAACCAGGCACACAGCTGGCCTAAAAAATGAAATGTAACTTCATCACAAAAAGAGCATAAAAAAAGTAATACTGAGAAACAAACTGACATATTCATACCATCCTGTCAAATACCCAATAGCAGATGCTGCATAGCAGGCCTGTTAGGTGAAAGAAAGTGCATTGAAAACACACCCAGACAGTCTTCAGGGTAATGAAACAGGAATATATTTTTAAATAAAAGTGAAAAGTGAGACTGTCTTACTGCTTGTTCATTGCGCATGCCAACATACTTGATGCCCGCTGCTTGGGCGGCCATGCCCACTTCGATGACAGGCACGCCAACAATGCCAAACATGTACTCCACATTCTGCACATAGAGTTGAATAGAATTAAAGACATATCTAATAGAGATACTAATATGTTGAATATTCATTTATTAAAAGTCGTTTCTGGTAATCTAAGGCACAATAAAAGAAGCAGTACATACTTAGGCCAAGGGTTTTCAAACTGGGGTCTGGTAACCCCCAGAAAAAAAAAAAGAGTGATAGAGGGTCCATGTGAATTTTTAGAGAAAAGAGTGTAAAAATAAATAAATAATAAAATAAGATTAGCCAAATAAAATTGATGAAAATAAAAAAGTTGATTAAAATACATAAAAGTATTTATTAATTTGTTCTCATATATATATATATATATATATATATATATATATAAATTAATAAATAATGCATTAAAATAATATATAAATCAATACAATGATTAAAACATAAAAATAATCAATTTGATTTAACTAAACTGACTAAAAAATTAAATACAATTTGATTTAAATTAATAAACAACACATCTAACCGTACAATACTACAGTAAATAAAAAACATGATGATGTAAAAGAAACTAAATATTTTCCAAATAATAATTTAGACATATTTATGTAGTATTCATTTGTCACAGTATTAATGTCCATCGCATGAAGATGATCACATTTAGGGGTCCTGAAATCATCTGAAAGACTGAAAACCCCTGGTATCGTTTACATATTTAGTCTAGTTTTTTTAATCATCTAATCATCAGAAAATACCGAAAATTACACACACACACACACACACACACACACACACGTCTGGTTTGCTATCCTTGTGGGGACTCTCCATAGGCGTAATGGTTTTTCTGCTGTACAGACCGTATTTTCTATTGCCCTACACCAACCCTACACCTAAACCTATCCCTTACAGGAAATTTTCTGCATTTTTAGATTTTCAAAAAACTTCATTCTGTGTGATTTATAAGCTTGTTTACCCGTGGGGACCTCAATTTAGGTCACGAGTCCCCATGAGTCCTTGTGTATTCAGGTTTAAGTCCCCACCGGGATATAAAAACAGGTACACACACACACACACACACACACACACACACACACACACACACGAATTCTATACACAATTTTTGAATTGCGTTTATTGACAGCTCGAGTGCGCATGCGCAGCACCTTTGACACACTGTCCAAGTTCAATATTACAGCAGGCGATGTTGCAAAGAATGTAATAATAAGAGGACTGTATATACACGTTTATTCTTGACTAAGTGACTAATTGCTAGAGGACAAATGTTTTTGATAAAAATTCCCTTTGCAAGACTATTTCAAAATATGCAGAAGAAACTTTGAGAACCCAGAAAAGAAGCATACGACAACAACACAGACCTGAGATTTGAGCGCCTCAGCGATCAGCTGAGCTCCAGTCACTTCATCCATAATCACCTTGAATCACAACACATTCATTTCACTCAGACACACACATCAAACAGCTCTTCTGTCCTCCTGCTGCTCTTCTTCTGTAGTTTGTGTGTAGTTAAAATAAAATGAAAGCTCATGTCTCCACCTACTGGATATAACTTCAGCCAACGCTAACATGAACTGCTGGTAGCTCTACAATGCTGAATTCGCTTAACCTACTGGATATAACTGTATGCAGGTCCACTCTGTCTCTCATTCATTCATTCATTCATGTATATATGTGTTTTTATTTATTTAACGAGTAGTTGCCATTTACAGTTGCTTATAATTAAGTACTGTCTGCTATTGGTATTGATTTTGTAATTATTATTATTATTATTATTCAATTTATTTTTAATTAACATGACAATGTGACACTAAATATTGATTCTTTGCTTATTGTAAAAGTTAAAAAAAAATGTTTATCAACATTCAACATTTGCTAGAAACTCATAGATTTAGATCATAAATCCATTACTCTTCCTTTACAGGTTTATGTTTGAAAAAAAGGAAAGAAAATAACATGATTATATAATCTCCCATTTAGTGTTTCTCTTCATTGGTATCTACTTTAGCTTTCAGTCAGATTTTGCTCATCAGTATGAAATTTCTACAGTTCATGTTGGTCAAACAATGTCAATTTATTCCTGTGTTAGAAACTTTGTTTTTGTTAGTAGGCCTATTAATTAAGGATGGAATGTAGGTAGAAAACAGCAGACTTTAAATATTTGACCGGACAAGAACAACGGTTCATCTCATTTTCATTCCACTGTTTCCATTTTTATTTATTTAGTAAACAAATAAACAACAACAAAGATTTCTATAGAGGAATTATACTTTTGAAATAACCAATACATGTCTTATTACTTACGTATAAACACAATGACATGTTTCGCTTTTATCAACTAGTTTTGAACTTTGTAAAACATTTATAACAGAAAACATAGCTATATTAGAAGAGAAATATATCAAGAAAAACAGAAATTTGTCAAGTGTTTCAATTTTACTATACTACACATCATTACAAACATAATGACTTGAATATTTCTCAAGCTATTAGATCTAATACCCGATTTACATGTTAGACACTGTCAAACTAAAAATGAAATCTTCAACTAAACATCATAAATGTCATTGTGCAGAAAGAGGTCATACTTGTCATAACCAGTATTTTCTACATTGCTGTTTTTGTTCTCCTTCACATTGGTTTTCCTGTTCATTGCTTGAGCTTCGCTCTCTCTGCCTTCAAGATAGGACTGCAGGATCCGGAAAAACTGCCAAAACATTGGACAGATAAATGACAACATGAATTTAAAATGCAGTGTGTTATTTAAATCTTTACATTATAAGAACAAAAAAATAAATGAAGCTTACAAATAACTAAATAACACACGTTTGTCCATAAATATCAATTTTAGATTCTGCCTCTGAAAAAGTCTTAAATGTAATCTTAGTCTTCATCCTTTTGTGTCAAATTGGGACTTTTATCACACACAAAAAAAAAAATGTTTTTGAGACTCCAACAACATTTCAAGGCAAGACACCTCAGGTGTATATGGTAAAAAACTGAACAAAAAGATGCCATTGTACTTCTTAAGTTGATTGATTACATAACAAATTTCAAACATTTTTTGTATTGCACATTTACTGAAGTGTTATGTTTTGGCATTATCTAATTAAATGTGCTCTAATTTGCTTAAAATTTCCAGAAGAGAGATCTGAACACAGGATAAAGCCAGCTTCATTTTTTTTTTTTTTTTGACATATTAGGGCTAAATGTTTGTATAAAGGGTATTTTGCATCTCTTTTTATCACTCCAAAAATCAGAAAATATTTTTGCCATGTTTTTAAGAATAAACTGTTGTATAAACTCAAATGAACAAACTATGTTATAAAAACTTTCAAAATATAAACAGGAATTAAACTGTAAAGTTTGGTGTATGTAAGTACTACTGAAGTGGAGATTTATGGCCTTTAATGATACATATTTTAATTTAAATCTACAGATGCAAAAAGATAAAGTGCAATAAAATGAACACCTTGAAAAATAGTATTCTGAATGTTTTCTTTCCAATAGTCTGAAACAACACATTAAGAAAAAAAAAAAAAGAAGCTAAATAGCCCAAAATCTCAAAAATAGCCAGTGGAGGAAACTATAAGACATCAAATATAACTCCCACACTTGCATCAAATCATCAAGAAGGATCAATTACTGTCTGACTCACCAGGGTCCTGCTCTGTGGGTTACTCAAAGACTTCCACTCTTCATTTGAGAGGTCCGACTCAACCGAGACCATCAGCAGTGTCATCAGAGCCAATACTGTCAACCTGGATGCGAAACACAAACACAGACATTACAGAGTCTTCCTCAGACCACCACAACATCTTCACCTGAACGAAAGAACTCACATGTCTGCAGTGGCTGTGATTGCCGGGTCAGTTTGCAGTTGGGTTGCCACGGTTTCCCAAAAGCTTTCTGCCCTCGCTTTTATACACAGCATAAGAGGCATGCCATACGTGAACAATTTGCACCTTCTAGCAAATTGGCATTTCCTTTTTTCTCAAAGAAAATCTGGACAGACACTGAGTGCCATAATTGATATAATTAACCTTATTGCGTCATCATGGCTCCCTTAGAGACATATAACTCAGAATAGCCTCTTATAATGATGGTGGTATTTATGGCTTAACCTTTAAAGGGGCATGATGAATGTAAAAGACTACCGGACATATTAGTGAAATACAGGAATCGAAATTGTAGGAAATATTTTAATGAATATGGTCAAGGACGAATGTTGACAACCAATTATTATTTTGCACTAACAACCAGTTGTGTGGAAGCTCAAAGGGAGACTTTTTTTTTTAAATTGCATATCCCACTGAGAACAATAATAAAAAAAAAAACAGCGTGAGCACAACTAGTACTTCAGAACTTAGTTCTGAGACATTTTATACTTTTTTTTTTAAAATTCTGCTGCCATTACCTATTGCTAAATAAAAGATCTGTGTGCTCTGCTTGTCTATGGGCAGGGGTGCACATAAGTTTTTCAGCCTGGTTCTCATATGAGTACCTGGAGATTTGGTTTGGTCCTCACACGGGCCACGGCATGGAGTGTGACCCATAAAATATAACCATAAAAAAATAATAATAGTGATAATAATATTATTGCACTTTATTTAGTTTTTTTTTTTAATAATAATAAACTAAATAATCAAGTGTGATAATACTATTTTATTTTAAAATAAAAAGGGAGTATTACATACAAATACAATTATTTTATAGTAAATAAAAAAAAATGCTAATTTTTTTTAATCATTTTTATTATTATTATTTAAATTTTCATTTTCAAACGTAAAATCAGAGATCTTTTATTTTGGCGGGTTGCCGGCAAGTAAGTATATGCGCTTCTGGGTTTAGCGCTGCTCATGGAAGAGCGTCAGTGAATGAAATGTCACAGTTTTGCTTTGAAAACTGCAGCGGCTAGCTTATAGATTATGCTTTCAGTTTGAATAGAAATCTTATACAGTACAGTTCGTCGATCTAAAATTGTAACTGTGCATTAACAGCTGTCATCCATGTCGGTACGCAAATACGCTGTCAGAACTTATTTACACAGCGCATTTTTAATTTTGGTCGCGCATGCGGACCTGCGGACCACTTATGTGCACCCCTGTCTATGGGTCTTTAATTTAGCACAGGGGTCTCCAACTTTTTAAACGAAAGAGGCTGAGAGCTACCCATGTTTTACAATATTAAATCTTTGTATATAATGTATCAATCCAAACTGTTATACATGGTATATATTATAGCCTAATAGGCTATATGTTAAAATGTGCTGGAAATGTTCAAACACACCGATAAAATCATTTCAGAAACAAAAGTAGCAGCACTATGCACTTTTTGGTTGCACAAACATTGAAATAAAAACACTAAAAATGATGGCCGGATTTTAAACTAACAAAAAAGTATTAACATAACATGTGCCTACATCTTCCAATATATAACTCTATTATAGATCAGTGGATATGACTTTTTTCTCGTAATTTAATGAGTTTATTCTCAACATTTTATTTGGACTTTTTTCATTCCTTGAACTCTGGCCCAGAGAAACAACTGATTTTTATTCAGGGTTAATCAATATTACTTAAATCTTGACTGAAGAATTATAATTACTTTCAGTAAGAGTCTGAATGTAATTGGTTTATTCCAAACAGAGTATCATGCCCCATAAGTGTCTTGAATAACACTTTAATTTCACACTTAAATGAAAATGTTTAGCAGCTAATGGTTGCAGGAGAACAGCTCTCAGTGAAAGTACATATAAACTGTCTGAACTCTTCTGCACTCTGTCCAGCCAGAAAACAAAAAGACAGCATGTGTTGAACCTTCATGAACCCTCATTAGAAATTACAGACAATTTTAGTACACATTAAAATGTCATTACAAATACTGGTAGAAGAAATTAAGAAACCATTGGTAAGATGTAACTAGTAAAAAAAAATACTATATGATATATAATTCTAATAAAAATATACTGTATGAACTAATATATATAACAATTTCCAGGTTCCAGATTTTCCATGACTTGTACATGATTTTGTTAAATGTCTGACAGGAAAATTATCAGTCATCAAAGGATCATATTAAATAGAATGGTAGCATGTGTTGAACCTTCATGAACCCTGTGAAATTACAGATAGTTTTAGAACACATTGAAAGACCATTACCAAAACTGCTAGGAGAAATGTATTATTATTTGTATGAATATTAAGACTTATAATTGCTCTTAATATAATATACATACTGTTATATAATACAATATTCATCTGAACAATATGTTTATAATTGCTTTTTTCTTCACTACTGAAATTTAAGATAGGTCTGGAAGTAACAATTCCACACTGTTTGCAGGTTTTCCTTGGTTTTCTTAAAGCTGCAGTCTAGGGTTGGGTATTGTTTGAATTTTATCAATTCCAATTCCGATTCTTCTTATCGATTCCCATTTTCAATTTCAGTGTGGTTAAAATAATAATTATTTTGTCTCTTTTTGCAAAACATTTAATTGCTGCTGAATACCATGAACAAAAATCAGCTGGCTATAAAAACTGGACTCAATTAAGAGCTGTTTGTGTGCAAAATAGAGCTTCACAATACTGGATAAATTGAGCCTTTTTTTTCTTTTAAATGGAGGTTGTGATTCTCTCACAATTCTGAAGAAAATATATTAGACAACTAAACAAAATCTCATGGAATTTATGAATGGAATGACTCAATGACTCACTCAAGATTTACTTGTTTCATTACTGGATGAATCAGTGTGTTTGAATGAATTTCTTGAATGAATGATTCAAAGTCAAATACATTTTTAATAGCCTCTTTTCGTGTAGTAAATCCTGCTCCGTCTGAAAGCAGGTGATGGAGATTTACTACTAATCACAGAACCGGCTTACAGAACTGCTCACAGAACTGGTGCTCTAGCGGTTAATAAACACGAATATATTTACATGTATATACATGTAAATATTTTCAAAATGTATACTGTGTGTATTTATATATACATAAGTATACACAGTACACATACATATATTATGTAAACAAAAACTTTTATTTTGGATGCGATTAATCATGATTAATCGTTTGACAGCACTAATAAAAAGGTATTATAGGTGTACCGTAGTGATTCAGGATAGGCCAAAAACACTTTGGAAAATGGATTCATGATCTACTCGCTTATTATATAATTTTTTTCAAATTTTGGAAAAAAAAAAAAAAAAAAAAAAACTTACGGACTGCAACTTTAAACATTTGATAAGAAAAATAAGATTCAAAGTACTGAACTCATTTATTTATTTCATCAACCATAAAATATACAGGAATCTCTTGTTGTGAGTAGGGGGCAGCAGCGGCCATCGACCGCACCAATCACTCTCCTTTTTCCCCAAGAAAAGGACAGGAAAGGAAACAGATCCCTGCTGACCCCCCTCAGCTGGGAAGCTGTATTGAACAGATTTCCAGTTTCAATCATTCCAAAATCAAAGCTTGAGAAGAGACAAACACAGGTTTCTGACAGGCCATCACAGAAGGATCGAGTGGTTTCATTTGCTAAATCAAAGCGAGCATACCTGCCCAAAAAAGTCGTGTTAATAAGAGCCAGAAAAAATATAATATATATTTATATTCATATATCAACATACAAAGAGATCAAATGCTGTTCTACCATTGGTTTACACAGTGTTCCTTATTCTGGAGCAAAGCATGCTGGGAGCCGTTTGCCTCTTCATTTTCAGTGCTTTTCACAGACGTAGTGTTGAACTTCTTGTGCATCGAAGATTTGTTCTCTCAAGCTGCCCCTTCCCTCCATACAGTAATTTATGAAGGCACAAAATGATGATGAAATATGGAAAGTAAAAATAAATACCATAGATAAAAAGAATAATTTATCCTAAAACTGAAGATGGGGACAGTTAGCATTTTAACATCACTCATGCTTGTGGCCAAAAGCATTACAATGCTGATGTTCATGTCCTCAATTTGCCCTTGCGGTTTTGAAACTACTGAAACTCTGATTTTTTTTAAATTTTTTTATCCCCTCAGAGGGACAGAGAAATTGACAAGTATTAAAATTGCATTTTAAAAAATAAATCATTTCTTTCCAAGTTGTAAATGATCGATTCAGAAGTGCACACTGACTTGAAACTGTTGAAAGCATCACAAATATCCCAGTCTTTCGCGAGGGAGGATTTGAACGTCCAATCCCAGTTGCACTATGACAGTGTCAAACTGCTTGTGCAAAAGTTGGTCCCAGGCTGCCGATTCTTGTCTTTTATTGCCATGTCGAGAGGTCCGCCCACTTATCCGTCATATTTGTGTAGGGCAAGATGCGCTGGCAGAGGTTGAGCTGATGGATAAAGGGGCTGGGAGGGCCAGCCTGCTGCGCCTCATACATGTGTTTGTTTGTGTGCGATGTGTGTAGAGACTCTTAAGGCTCTGCGGAGTGGCCGGCCGCTGGGTAATTAAGACAAGATGTGCGCCTCTCCTTTCCTCCTCCTCAGTACGTCTCTGAGTCAGAGTCATTTAGCTCGTCGTCCTTGTAGAAGCCGTCGTGGCGGCCGATGCTGTTGAAACTGCAGTAGGAGCTGTGTTCGGAGCGGAGCATGGGCAGACTGTCGAATGTGACGCTTTTGGTGGGGCTGGTGTAGTGATTGATGGCACTGAACGTGAGGCTGGGCACCGCACCTCCGCCAGGAGACACTGGCATCATGGTGGCCAGGATTAGCGCCAGGCAATCTGCCACATCTTTGTTAGGAGCACAAGCAAGGGCCGGAGTGTAGCCTTTTAGAGAAACGAGAGAAGACCAGTCAGGATGCAAAAAAAAAAAAAAAAAAATTACTGATGATACTTTTTTTCAAATATAACATATGCAGTAGAGAACAAAAGTAAAAAAAAAAAAAAAAATTATATAAAGATATATTATGAATTGGGAGATCAATGATGTGTTTTGCTTTTTTGTAAACCTTGTTCCCAAAATATGATTTCATAGTTTCAAAATTTCCATGATTTCCTAAATTTCAATATAACCTGTAAAATACCAGTTAAAAAAAATAAAGTTTATAAAATTCACATACCAAACAATAAAATAAAAAATAAAATAAATGCACATAAACACAGCACCATTCAAAAAGTCTCTTATTCTACCAATTCTTCATTACTTTTTTTTTCTTCAAAAATACAATATATTGTGAAACATTAAAATAATTAAAAATTTTTTTTACTATTTCTAATTTATTATTTAATTTTAAATAAAATGTCATTTATTCCTGAGAGAGGCAAAGCTGAATTGTCAGCAGCATCATTATTCCAGTCTTCGTTGTCACATGATCCTTCAGTCGTGGCCTAATGGATGGAGAGTTGGACTTGTAACCCGAAGGTCGTGGGTTCAAGTCTCAGGTCCGGCAGGGATTGTAGGTGGGGGGAGTGAATAACCAGCACTCTCTCCACCCTCAATACCACAACTGAGGTGAGACCCTTGAGCAAGGCACCGGACCCCCAAATTGCTCCCCGGGCACCGCAGCATTGGCTGCCCACTGCTCCGGGTGCTGCAGGTGATGGAGATTTACTACTAATCACAGAACCGGCTTTACTGATGAGATGCGCATGATAATCGCATTCGATTATTTGCACAGCCCTACAGGCCGATATTGGTTTTTGACAGCCGATGCTGATATCTTGGAAAGCAGGGTGGCTTATGGCCAATATAATTTTTTTTATTTTAATATTTAAGAAATTTTAAATCATTTGAAAATGGATTAAAAAAATGAATGTGTAAAATAAACATACTTATACTTTAGATGACAAAGTATTTCTCACAAATAAATAAATATTTGTGAAAGAAAACATGCTATCAGGCAATAAACAAATGCACACTTCACAAGATCTCACAGCTGGATTCGACTAATTTTGCAAGGTTTGTGAAATTAAATGTTCATTAGTCATTCAAAGACTTGTTTAAATGATATAAATGGATATGTGCTGAATGCTGATGGCAAATGAGAAAGTATTATAATGTTTGCCTTTATACCAATAATATAAAAGCAATCGTTATGATACTTTTTTGTATACATTTTAATTCCTATGTTTAACAGTTCTATTTGATTATTAGACAGACTTCTATCCGTATTAGACAGAACTGTTAAACGACGACAACGAACAAGAGGGAGAATGAGAGCACTGTGTGCTCAAGAGCTACCGTTTTCAACGCCGTCAAAAAAAAAAAAAAGACGCATGCAGTTGTGTTTATTAACCACTATATTTGAAAAATGCCAAATATCGGCACTGGCGATATATCGGTCGACCACTAATACATACACGTGTACACACACACACATACACACACACATAAAAAAAAAGGATCACCAACATATTCTCCATCTCTAAACATTTTAAACACACATTAAAAACTATAGTCATAAGTTTAGAAATCATCAGCATTTACCATTTTCATCCACGGCTAGCACACTAGCACCCTTAGCTAGTAGTTCTTGGACAACCACAGTCAAGCCATTCCTGGCAGCCACATGCAGGGGCCTGGAACATGACAATTTAATATTAGGCTTATAGTTTAATATATTTTTGTACATCAATGTAAGTGCAGAATTTCTGTGTGTTGACCATACGTTTGTAAAGCTGCATTGGTGGAGTTGATGAGGTTTCTGTCAGTGATCTTCTCCAAGATCAACAAGGCACTGGTTTCATGACCCTATAGAGATCAAATGAAAACCAATGCAGTGACAGTAACAGTTATGAGAACATCACACAATCTATACTAGATGCTTACAACTAATGAGGAATTAAGACATGAGAGAACAGAGTGTTTCATACCTTACTGCAGGCCAGATGGAGAGCAGTGTTTTTGTTGGCATCCTGTAGCGTGAGATCTGCTTTTGCACTGCTCACCAACACCTCTGCCAAACACAGACAGACATCATGACACATCAAAAAACAAACAAACTCAGTTAACTACAAAAACGAAAAATATTTGAGGTTTGAGCGTCAAAGTCCTACCGACTGCATTAGTCTGGCCGTTCTCAGCAGCCATCATGAGTGGAGTTTTGCCTCCAGCATCCACACAGTTCACCTGTGCGTTATGACCCAGCAAGAGCTGCAGACACTCCACATGATCTGTGAATGCTGCAGCATGAAGAGGAGTCCTGTCACAGAGAGAAAAAGTTACAAAATGGACCTCAACCACAAAAAGTGAGGGTTAAAAAATAAGGTAACACTTTATTTTAAGGACCAATTCTCACTATTAACTAGTTGCTTATTAGCATACATATTTCTAGCATATTGGCTGTTTATTAATACTTATAAGACACATACTAATGCCTTTTTCTCATGACCATATTTTTGATCCCTTAAACCGACCCCAAACCTAAACTTATCAACTACCTTACTAACTATTAATAAGCAGCAAATTAGAAGTTTGTTCAGAGAAAACTCTTAATAGTGAATGTGTTCCCTGTTCTAAAATGTTACCAAAAATAATTGTTTAACATGACTATTTATAATTTGTTACCATAATGTCTATTTTGATTTGCATCTATACATTTACATAAGAAAAACATGTGACATTACATTTACTAGATTTAAGAAAAAAACTAGGTAATATACAGAATAGTTTTGGTTCAATTTCCAATAGCAAAATTGTGATATTTACTACTACAGTTAAGTAATATTTTATCTGTGTTATTTTAGCATTATTTAAAAACTATTATAGTATTTATTAATATTTTGAATTGGCATTTATTTTTGTGTGTTCAGTTTTTAAGCAATTTTGTGTTTGTTATAATTTTTTTTATTTCAGTTTTAGTAATTTTAGTACTTCAACTTTAAGTTGCCAACATTAAGTTTTTAAGTCTGTTATTTTATTTCAACTTTACTCTAACTAAAATGATTTTTTAAAAGTTTTAGTTTTGCTTAATAAAACAGCACTGTTTTGTCCACCATTGATATTACAGTAAAGAAATTAAACTCTTTTAACTGTTAAAAAAAAAAATTATATATATATATATATATATATATATATATATATATATATATATATATATATATATATAAAGAAATGAAATCGTGTCCTCACAAGCCACATCGATCTTAATAGATGAAAGACTGAATAAACAGAATAAGACCAGTACCTGTTTTTGGAATCAGTTGAACTGACGATGGCAGGACTAAGTGTGTCTATCAACATCTCAGCTGCTCCTTCATTGTCATTTATACTGAAGGTCATAAAAAAAAAAAACTTCAATATTTTGCCCTTTTAAACACAAACACATACCAACCCAACCCAACCCAACCCAACCCAAACCAAACCAAACCAAACCCACTTACACAGCACAGTGAAGGGGGCTAAAGGTGTTCCCTTCAGTCTTATGAAATAACTCCTGCTCCAGCAACACTTCAACACATGTGTCATGACCTGCAGAGAGAGAATTTGGTGTAACAACAGTTTATCTAACAAGCTTCTGGAATCCTGCTCAAAGAAAAAAAAAAACAGACATGGCGATCATATTTTGTGATTGTGCTGGTTGGCATTTCGCCTTGTAGGGTCTAGTCACAGCAAACCAGACCTTTGTGATTTCAACAAAGAGATTTTAAAATGAAACTGCATTCCTATGAACCCTTTCCCAATGAGTCATTTCTCAGATTAACGCAAGTGACATCTGTATATTTCAGAATAACATGCTTTCATTTTCGGTTTTAACATTTTGCATCGAATGACAAACAAATAGACACCAAAGTGCCATTTACAGGGTTCCCACCCTTTCTGACCAATGAATTTCCATGACTTGTCCAGTCGATCATAATTACTACATTATCATGACACAAAGATTGCTGAAGAGGATTTCCATTTGTACGCAAAGAACTATTCCTTAAAATAAGATTACGCATAATCACGCATATCAGTGAATGAAAGTCCCTAAAAAGGCAAACGAGCTTAAATTTGAACGTAGCTCAAGAGGTTTCGACCTCCTGAGCCTTCAAACAGATCATAACCAGAAATTCAAAGTAGTAAATTTACTTTACATTAAATGACTATAGAAATTTCCATGACTTTTCCATGTCTGGAACCCAGTTTTAAAGGGGTCATATGATGTTGTTAAAAAGAACATTATTTTGTGTATTTGGTGTAATGCCATGTGTTTATGTGGTTTAAAGTTCAAAAAACACATTATTTTCCACATACTGTACATTATTGTTGCTCCTCTATGCTCTGCCTTTCTAAAACACGTCGATTTTTACAAAGCTCATCGTTCTGAGAAGTGAGGCATGCTCTGATTGGCCAGCTATCCAGTGCGTTGTGATTGGCCGAATACTTCAAGCGTGAGACGGAAATGTTACAGCCCTCACCGTATTGTGATGCCGTGTCTCGGCGCGACGACACAAAAACAATAAAACCCATTACAAACGAGGCATTTGTTGCATCCAGTGGGGACATAATTACTGATTATAATGACTTATACGGCCTTTTTACGCATCACGTTGCATCGCACTGTGTGAACATTACCATGTCTGCATTTGTGATCGGAGAAACAACAAACAACAAGCACTACTCTACACTGCTCAAAACTCGAGTTTGAATCATCAGTGGCAGAAATGTACTTACAAGCTGTGAGTCAGAAGCGCCAGACTGTCCTTGCAAAGTTGGAATTGCCCCACTTTATAGAAACAGCCTTTGTGCGAGCCAACATTGTAGCTTCCAAGTTCAGGAAATAGTCCTCCGTAAAATGTGCTGCACACACTCGAATATTTACGTTGTACTGCTCTGGAACAGTGTTGTAAATACAACTTAACCACTGATTTCTAGTTGTGTCCTCTTTTGGAAGCCCAAACAAAGTAGTTTCGCTTTCACAATGAAACAGCGTCTCCAGGACATGGCGCCGGCAGCAGCAACAGCACTACAGCGAGAATAATAGTTCTGCCTTCTCTCATTGCATATATGTTTGGGCGGTGTTATGAAAATCTCCCCACATCATGACGTAGACATGTGGGGCGTGTTTGAACGAGCCGTTTTAGGGGGGTGTGGCAGAGTCTTAACTTTTATAAAGAATATCTCTTTGGTTTTGAGACTTTAGTCTTTGCAACTTCAGGGATCTTATCTATGCACAATCAGCTTGTAACACTCCAAAGAGAAAGGAAAATTTGAAATCGCATCATATGACCCCTTTAAAAATCCCTGACATTTCAATGACAGTGGGAACCATGCATTATTTTCATCAGACTTGGTGCAAGCAGGCCTTTAAACAGGTAGGGTGTATCGATCTGTGATTGGCAAGTGCGTTTATTCACCGTTGTAACAGGCCCAGTGCAGGGGCGTGTAGCCCTGGTGGTCAGTGATGACAGGAATGGTCTCTACTGACTGGGCAGCATGCAGAAGGCCCCCCAGAACCCCAACGTGGCCACAGGCGGCCGCAAGGTGCACTGGAGAGCGTCCCCTACAGTCCCGTACCATGAAACTGGCATTGTGCTGCAGCAGGGCCTCCACGCACTCCTCATGGCCCGTCACCGCCTGAATGGAACAACACACACACCCATGAGCCACGCTTTGAAGCACTAGCACAGGTGAGAGCCAGAGCCAGTAGAAATACCGAAGAAAATCAGTCGTGATTTACCCCTCTGTGCAGAGCAGTGCGGCCCCATTTGTCTTTGGCATCGACATTGGCTCCTTTATTAATAAGGGAGTAAACACAGTCTGTGTGTCCACCCAGCACTGACAGCATCAGAGGAGTCCTGAAAATCATACATATAAATATGACTCCGCAATCTATAATTTCCATTATTCTCTACAAGGAGAAACTGGGAAATAGTCTCATGTACTTACTGGCCAATCCCATCCTGAATGTCCACTGCACTCTGCAGGTCAGCATTTCCAATGAGCAAACGGAGACATTCAGAATGACCATTTGTGGCTGCAAGGCAAAAGAAAAGACAAGATATATGCGTCATGAGAGTGTATGTCCGTACATGAACAGTGAAACATTCTTGGATTTGCAATAGACTGATATACATCCACCCGGATGATAAATCTGCCAACAGTATCGACCTTGTGCCTGCTTGGCTGATTAACAACAAAAGTATTAGCTCGGCCTTGTGTTAAGAATCCATAAACAGCTTTGTCAATAGAAGCATTTTCTGTTTCCAAACATTTTTGCGAATTTTGATTAATATAAAAATATATTTTTTTAAGTATTAAAAAGATAATAGCAATAAGAAAATTAAGAAAATGTTTAATTTCAACATATATCCCGATCAAATTCATTTCTATCATTAAATCCATTACCTTTGAGTATATATACAAACAATTTTTTTTTTAAAAATGACAATTTGTACAAATATTTCAACATGCGTTTATATTACCTGCTATCTGAAATATCTAATCCGTTGAGTAAAAATAAATACATTTACATATTAAAATATTAAAAAGATAACAAAATTGAGCTTATATTAATTTCTAACAATTGTCATTAAAAGCACTGTTCTTTGGGTAAATATAAAAAAAACATTAAAAAAAAATAATACTAACAATAATATTTCATTCCAACATACATGTGGTCATATTCATTTTTAACATCTTTATCCTTTGAGAAAAAGTTACAAAAAAATAGAGCACTTCAAAATAAAGAAAAAAAGTAATAGTAATAAAACAAACAGAAATAATTCATAGTAATAAATATTACTTAATAATAGTGATATTTAATAACTAAGATGTGGCTGTTTTTTTTTTTTAAAAATAATGAAGTAAAAATCAGCCATATCTTTCTAGTTATCAATATTGCTATTGAAAAATCCTTATCGCTTGCCACAGGACACTTTCCTTAGACTTGGAGTTTTATTAAAGTCTGTTCACTCAGCGGCCATATTTGCAACGCCTCCGGGCAGCTATTTCAGGCATCCAAACATATTCCGCCATATTGTGCGTTGCAGTTTCTCCCATTCATAAGGAATAGGATTGAACCGTCTTTGTATATCTATAGTCTTTGGTTTTATTACAAAATATGACTTTTTCCTTGTAATTAACCAATAAAAATAATTCAGATTCCCAACTGATCTGTGTTTGGTCACAAATTATGCAAATAACTGAACGTCATGTAATCTCATTAGTCTTTGTACACCTTACCAGCGGCGTGGATGGGGGTGCGCTTGAGCGTGTAGTCTTTCACTAGGATGGAAGCCCCCTGGTTGATGAGCACATCCACACATTCAACGTGGCCTTTGAAGGCAGCCAGGTCCAGTGGCGTGTGTCCTTGTGCTGTTCTCACATCCAAATCCAGCAGAGACTGAACCAGTACCTCAAGAGCCTGGTGATGTCCATGATACGCCTGAGGACATGCGTTAAAATAACCATTAAATATAATCTGAGACGAACCCAAGCCAGAAAGCAAAAGAGAATTACTATGTTTCCCAACATTTGGTGAAGAAACAAGATGGAGACTGTACTCACAGCCAGGTGGAGAGGGCTCACAGGAGCACGTACATCAGAGTCATTTAGGATGTCTGTCCCTGAGGTTTCCATTAACTTCAAAACAAGACACATCAGATCTAATTAGGTCTCATCACTCTGTGACAACCTTAAAGAGGTTTATGTTGAGCGTCACAGCACTTACCACATCTAAAGGAGTTTCACTCGCAATCTGATGGAGAACACAGAAACATATTAAACTGAAAATATTAAAAACATAGACCTAATCACATGATTTTAAGTCATCTCACCAGCTCCAGACACAGGCGGTGTCCATAAGCAGAGGCGTAATGCACTGCATTGTAGCCCTGATTGTCTCGGATCCCTGGGTTGGCGTCGTTCCTCAGCAAATATTCCAGGCACCTAGTTAGGGAACGAGAAAGACTGGTAAATACATGTCGTTTAACAAGTTATGCACACCAATCACTCGTATGTAACACATTAACTCACTTTCCATCTGCGTCAGAAGCAGCGGCGTAGTGGAGGGGGGTGCAGCCCCTCTTGTCAAGCTCATTGACATTGGCTCCTGAACCCACCAAAGCAAACAGGCACTGGTAGTTGCAGTTTGCAGCTGCGTAGTGCAAAGGTGTCCTAAAGAAGAGATTGTACGCTCAAGTCTCACAATCAGAAATATCATACTGCATAATGAATGACTATGGAAGTGCAAAGTAAACACACCTTCCAAAGCTGTCCTTCCTGTTGAAATCTGCCCCCGTGTTGAGGAGAAGATTCAGACACTCAAGGTTCCTGTGGTAGAAAACACATTTTAATTAGATAAAGCAAAACAGACTCAACATTAAATAGGTTGCACTAGATTGTTCAGTGACAAAGATAAAGTATTCACAATAATAAAAAAATCTTCTCAAGGTTTAGTCATGTCAAGTTCTTAGAAACATATGATTAGAAAAACATTTATACCATTTAAATGAAAATTTAAATTGCCAAATATTTTAGCAATATTTTAATAATATTCAACTTGCTCACTGAATACACATGCAAATTATTAAAAAAAATGTTTTTTAATCTTGTTTTTAAATACAAATATCATTGACTATAAATAACATTAAAATTTTTCACATTCTATAGTATAAACTAACCTTGGCATAGCCTTATCATAAAAAGGTTAAATTATCTGATATTTTAAGACACTAAATTGTGAGTGTGCAAGGGTCTTTATGATAACGTTTCATGATTTAAGTATTTTTTCTATATGTTGGCAAACATTTCTAAAATATAAATAAGTCTTGTTTTGTAAAGATATTACTTTGTATTTGTATAAATATTTGTTAAAATATTTTTAAGCAACATAAATAAGATTACGCAAAACTAATACAGGTTCTTTTCATAAATTGTATTCTTTTAATATTTGTATACCTCTGACATTTATGCCCCCCCCCCCAAATATCAATAAATTTTAATCCTTTTTTATTTTTGAATAAATGAACCGATTGGGACCAAGAAAAACGGTCATCACCGGCCATAAAATCAAAAATAATCTCACCCGCCGGCAGCAGCAGCATGTAAACAGGTCCTTCCAAAGTCATCAGGTGTGTCTATATCAAAGCCTGGAAGACAGAGACTTGCTGTTACACAGCAATAAATTATGTAATCCATGCACAAAAAGTGCACTGGCTGACTGTTTGAGCAGTGATACAGCTTACCAGATGACAGCAGCTTACGGCAGCAGTCTGAGAAGCCGCTGAGAGCTGCCAAATGCAGTGGAAACATGCCATGAACTCCCCTCCTAAAAGAAAGATCCAAAGATACAATCAGACAGACAGGAGCATCTCGCTGTGTATGCATGTGGGATCATTACAAAATTCTTGGGTGTCTGAATAATGAATTTCTGCCTACATCTATATTTCCACAGTTAATGCATAAATGAAACAAAGCTGTTATATTCAGTAATTCTTACTTGGCTGTATCAGCTCCATTAGTGATCAGTGTGTTGATGAGAAGCTCGTGTCCGTATCGAGCTGCGATGTGCAGAGGAGTATTCCCATTCTTATCTTCACAGTCTATCTCAGCACCTACACATACACGAAACAAACAAGACGCTGTCAGATACTGCGGGTTTGCACGTCAGTAATGATGGAAAACTTCAAAACTCAAGACTCACCATTTTGAATAATCGCCTGAGATCTTGAGAACCTCCCGTGGATAGCGGTCATATGTAGAGGAGTCTTACCATCCTTACTCTGCAAAAAGATAAATAACCAAGTCACTATAGAATTCATTGGTGATTTTTGTCACACATGTGCAGCCATAATAGAGGTCCCACCTTGATATTGACATCAGCTCCATTTCCCACGAGCAGCTCAAGGCAGAGCGCTCCGTGCCGTGAGGCGGCGGTGAAGTGCAGGGGTGCGAAGCCCTTCTCGTTAACCTGGTTCACATTCGCGCCACACTCGATCAGCTCGTTCACCACCACATCCTGACCGTTGTAGCATGCCACGTGCAGTGGCGTGTTCCCATACGCATTTGGCTCATTCATCTGTAAGCATGTCCATAGTTGAAATGTTCAGACATTCACACTGCGGTTTAATTACTGTATGACTGAATGAGACTGAACAGAGGTGTGCATCCAATTTAAGCATTGTGGTGTAGCCCGATTAGTTATACATGCTCTTCATAAGCACAGCAGTCTACTCTTTTAGTTCTTTCGAAGCGGATCTCTAGATGAAAAGGTTAGCATGATGCCGTCTGAACCATACTTGGACCAAACCACCCACAAGAGTACGAATGACTGTGTGAAAGCAAGCCACGTTGTGAGTGAAGCATTTTATTATGGTCTAGTCAATCAAACTGACTGCCACTTTGTTCATTTGCCAAACTGAAAATGAAAAATCAACTAGCTCACTGCCAAAATGGTTACCATCATGTGTCATTAGCTCTAATCAATATGAACAGGCACATAACAAGCATTTTAGAAACAATGTTGGCATTGAATTCCATGAAAAACATAAAACTCCTTTTAAAAGATGCAGCAATGGACAAAAGTAAAGCAAACCGCTTGAGACAGAGTGAGACGGTGTCATAGATTCACAGGAGAGTCTGTCTGTCTTTCATTAAGATAGTGACGCACTGTAATGTATTGAATAATGATGTATACATTGGAAGAAAGCAAGTAGTTAAGTCTAGTTTAAAACAATCAAGATGTTTTAACTAAAACACAAGGACATTTTTACACACCAATACAACATTTACAAGAATAGTGGATGACCAACATATGTCAAGTTTTGGCTTTTTTTTTTTAAATTATCGGCATCAGCCAATATGTTTATTTCTGTTTGGCTGATAAATATCAGAAGATTTTATTTTGAAAGCATCAGGACTTTTATTTTGAGAGCACTGAGAATGCCAGCGCTTAAGCTTTTGTCACGTTTTTTCATACTGATTCACTTTTAAATATATTTTTTCAATTGTTTACACTTTAAGATCGTCTAATTCAGTGAACATTTATTTCATGGCAGCATGTTTTCTGCTATTTTAAATTAAATGGTGTGATATCGGCATCATCCATCAAAAAAAAGTGTATCACTCAAACTCAAATTAAATAATCTCTCTAATATTCATGAGCTGGAAGAACCATAACATTAGTGATTTTTTTAATAAAACTTAAAGGAGTCATGAACTAAGAAATCAAAATTCCCTTGACTCTTCCGAGTCTACAATCCACCACGCTTATAATTATGATGTTTTTGGATGTAAAAATCTTGATCACATAAGAAAACCCCAGAGAACAGTACAAAATAATTTTAAAAAGGCAGTTCGTGAGCCCTTTAAGCTAATAGTGTGACATATCAGCATTATCCATCAAAAAATCTATATTGATCAATCACTAATTAAAACATCTCTCTATTATTTACAAGCTGTAAATCAAAGAAAAATCATAACATGACACATTTTTCTTCTAAAACTTAATGGCCATTATAATCTATAATGTACATATTCAATATCGCCAAGTAGACAGACATGCATGTTAAGAAAGTATGACAATGTGAACACTCACATCCACTCCTAGGTCCAGCAAATACTTCACTACACTGATCATCCCGCTGGACGCTGCAGCATGGAGGGGTGTGTAAGCTTTCTTATCCTTACACGTCACCTCAGCACCATGAGACACCAGCAGTTTGACCACCTCCATGTGACCTGAAGGGTTGAGGGTTTGAAAGGGTTTTGAATTTACAAGACCCCACATATGGTGCAAGAAAGAGGCTGGAGAACAAATAATCGCTCTGTCTCACCCATGTATGCCGCCCAGTGGATCGCCCTTCTGTCCTTCTTATCAAACGCATTTATATTTGCTCCCCTGGATAGCAGTAACCGCACCATCTGACAGCAGAAAAACATGCATTACACTTTACACATGGAGGACAATAATAAAACAATACATTTGCAGTGTGTAAAAAAAACAAACAAATTTAAATAATGTTAAATATTCATCTCTCCATTGTACCTCAAAGCACTTTATGAATTCTGAACCATAATTTCAACAAACCCACACATATGCAAATGGCTGTTCACTGACCTCCAGGTGGCCACTGAAGGCAGCGTGGTGCAGAGCTGTGCGTCCAGCCCGATCTGATACATTAACATTGCTAAGCAGTGGCACCAATGCCTCAGCGCAGCGGACCGCTTTGTTGGCAGCGGCCACATGTAGAGGAGTCTGCCAGTTCTTATCGCGAGCGTTCACATCGGCAGAGTGCTTCAATAAAACCTGCACCGCCTCCTACAGGACACAAGGTCACAGGAAGGGACGAATCAATTATCTGAAGCCTTACTTTTCATTTGTTCCCTTAATTTGTGGTTGCATACTTTCACAACTTCAAGCAAGTCACAATTTGTCAATTTACACATATGAGCTCAAGTCAAAAATGTTAGTGCCTGAAGTCTCAGATACGGGGTTTTTGCAGGTTTTTGAAGGTAAATTTAAGACCTTTGAAAGACCAAGTAAAAATGAAATTAAGGAATTAATTGAAGAGAACATAACACGTCAACATGTTCTCTTAATGTGAATGTCTAGGGAGCACACAACGAGTTGAAAAGTTTGAAAAATACAACATCCAACCAATCTCAATTACTTTTTCATTCATTTTACAAAATAAAATAACAAAGCTTGAATAGCTCTGCTCCCAACCACTAGAATATGGAAATAACATTTACTGTACCTGGTATTCACACTGCAAAAATATGACACATTTTCTCGTTTTAATTCATTTTTGTTCAGTTTTTCCAAGATTTTACATTTTAAGTAAATGTATCTTAATTTAAGAATGTTTAAATGTTTGTATTGGAAAATATATACATTTTTTGCAATGCATGCAACTTTTTAAGGCCTTGATTTATGGAAGGGCATATTAAGAACATTTTTAAGACTCCCTGTAAACCTAACAGAAGCTTTTACATTACTTATATATTTGCTTTATTGTTTACTACTGTTACTTTAATTATTGTACGCAATGTTTACCTAATTAATGGACTGTTTACTTAATCACTTGTAGACTACACTGTAGTTCGATTTAAAATGTTTATATAAAATATAGGTAACACTTTAGTGTAAGGACCAATTTTCACTATTAACTAGCTGCTTATTATTAACATATTGACTGTTTATTAGTACTTATAAAGCACATATTCTGCATGAACATATTCTACATCCCTAATCCAACCCATTACCTAAACTAAACAACTACCTTACTAACTACTAATAAGCAGCAAATCAGGAGTTTATTGAGGCAAAAGTCATAGTTAATGGTTTGTTAATAGCAAGAATGGGGCCTTAAAATAAAGTCTGACCAAAATATTTAACTTTTTTTATTTAGAATATTTCTTAGTTTCAAAAGCACATTAGCTTTTGCTGTGCTGTTGGAATCTATGTCACGATTTTGGTACTCACTACAGAAATGATGGTACTGTGACAATTCTGTTCTTCAGGAAGCAAAGTTTAGGCAAACCCTACAGAAACCAAGTATGTGTCTCTGTGGTTGTAATACCTCACTGCAGGATGCCACTGCGCGGTGCAGAGGAGTCAGCCATTTGTTGTCTTTGGCATTCACCCTCGCCCCTACATCACAAGCAATACATGAATAACAGTATAACAATACATCAAAGCCACATTTGAAGACACCTGGAATCAAAGGGAGGAGATACGAGAAGCTTTAGAAAATTAGTTTCATTATGATGAATATTCCAGATGCATTTACCCGATAATATTAAGAGCTCTATAATCTCAGCATCTCCTAGGTAAGCAGCTGCGTGCAGCGGTGTCCTTTTTTCATTGTCCTGGAAGAAATAGAGTTTATTTATTATTAAGTGAACCAATTCAAAATATAAGGTGGATCAATTTAAAATCCAGCAATTTATTTATTTTTTTATCTTACTTGTACATTCACATCCTCTTTCTTGAAAATGAGAGAGCGTACTTCATCCGGATCAACATTGAAAATAGCTTTTAGCAGGGCAGGCTGAAAGACAGAGAGAGACACACTTCAAGTCACAACTGACAATGAGAAACATGGCCAAATCTGAACTGTGACATTTCATCTGTGCCCTGACAGGTGGACTTAAATGCAGAGTCTGATAACTTGTTTGCAGTATAAAAAAAAAAAAGTGATGTATTGTCAAGTATGGTGACCCATACTCGAAATTTGTCCTCTGTATTTAACCCATCCAAGTGCATGCACACAGTAGTGAACACACCCAGAGCAGTGGGCAGCCAATGTTCCAGCGCCCGGGGAGCAATTTGGGGTTCGGTGCCTTGCTCAAGGGCACCTCAGTCATTGTACTGCTGGTATCGAACCGGCGACCTTCTGGTTACAAGCCCGACTCTCTAACCATTAGGCCACAACTTGCCCTTTAATTGGGTAAACATGGTTGAATCGCTTCCCCGAAGACTTCCGACAGCAAACCGAAGGCCACAGCACCTTGAGGCAGTGTTGTCATGAGACTGCCTGTGTGTCGCTTGTGTAAGTGCATCCTCAAGTGCCAGAGTGATTCTAAATAAAACCAGCCTCTGCCTTTGTCTTTTTGAGCTGCAGTGCAAATTAACACTTCATTCTTTAATCATTTGCCAATTTTCTTTCCCTTACAATGATTTTAAAGAAAACATGTCATGCTTTCATTCTAGTAAACAAACATTCATGTTTTAAAGGAGAGATTATAATAACATTGAACTTTGTTTCTTTAATCAGTATTTCGTCACAGAATTTCACAATTTGGATTCCATCTTTCCCAATATAATAAATCTCTCAAAATTTTGTTAATTTTTGCAAATTCGTTCAAAAGACCGATTCATTCAGAAACGAGGCAAGTGATAGGAATGGGTTACTGAATCACTGACTTAACTTGATTTGTTTAAAATTGTGGATTCATTCAATTGCTGTGTTGCGCGGAGACACACAGCAATTCTGCTGTGGCTCTGATTGGAAGTATTTTCATCAGCGAAATTGAGCAAAAAACAGTCAATATTGTGTCTAAAATGTAAGTCACTTAATTTAAGTGCTTGTTTATTGTATAAAATCAATGTCACATTGCAACCGTATTGATGTATATTTTTTACCACAGTATGCATCTATAAATTTCTGTGTTGCTCATTTGTTTTGATTTCTGCACGAGTTGCTTTCACGGATACTCAGGCTGCGCAAGCCTCATCTGCCACGACATTATCGTTCACTGTTTACACTAAATGCAATAAAAGCTGTATCATTCTTGTGCAAAAAATTTTGCTGGCCAAGTTTAAGCACTTCTCTAGTTATTTTTGTTACTGACATTTTAATCAGGCTCCTTGTTCGGTTGGGCAAGAAAAATTCTCTCTCGCTTTCTCCTTTAAAAAAATCGACATGCTCCAGACAAGCATTAATAGAGCTCTGATTGCTCCCCCACAGTTTACTTTGGCCCTACATGTATTACAAATTGCAAACTTTGTGTCTTCTTCACTCACAATGAATAACTTCCAAGCCGACGACATGTTTACATGCGGATGTGTGCGTGTGACGTCAAAGCGGACCAGCTTGGAATCGGCAAACTGACCGGCCGGTCACCGGTCTGGGCTGATCATGAGGAAAATCCCTGGCCAGTCGATCGGTGCATCTCTACCAATAATATTATCATTACCACCACGCCAAACAATCTTTTACCGAACAATCTGGCTATGACAGAAAAGAGAAGTGGCAAGCAAGCACAGAACCACAGAGTGATGCATCAAAAACTACAAAGGTAATTCATTAAAATCATGAACTGAGGGTTGTCACACTGAACCAAAAACCACTTGGAGGATGATCAAAACCATGCTCAGATCCTTATTCCAAAAAATGTGGTACATTTTTAACAAGGATGAACAGTTAATTTTCAAGATTTTAAGTAATCAAATATTAAAACAAATTATTAGATGGGTTGTTTTAAACCAAGAGGAGAATCCCAACCAGTGAGGAGGCTCAAAATAACAGAATAAGAAATATGTTCATCATTAATTGAAAGATGGATGCAAAGCATGGTGGTCTCCACCAGCATGGAGAGAGCAGATGGTGCAGACAGTACAGATCTGCTCCAAACCGGCATGAGTTAATACTGGACACGACTGTTCCTCCCAGCAGCGTAGCTTGCGCTACTGGTTTATCAAGGACACAAACAGCTAATTTTATGTTTATCAATAAATAATTAGCCAGCTTCAACAAACAAAAAGAATGCCAGTTCCAACAGGTGACAGAGAAGACAAAAGAAACCATGAGTGTATTCATATCAAAGAAAACCTCTTGACATCAGTTCTCCTTGGCAGAGACCTGTTTCCTTTACATATTCATCTCTATAGATATTTCAAAATTCTTTATCATCACTTTCGAAAAAACGGGGGTTGAGAACAATGCAAGTGCCTGCCGCATCTCCTGCAGTACAGGCTTGCTGTGATTCATGGGAAGCATGTGCACTATGCCCGAGTTACAGGAAGTGTTCAGTCACACATTCTTGAGTGTTGTGAAATGGGATGTAGAAAATTCTGATAACAGCCAAGTGTTAATTTGCCTCAGGTTTCACACCACGCACTAGCCTTGAGAATAACAGCCTCGGCAAGGCATTCAAATTACATGCGCAACAATATACAGGTTTTGAGAAGTTTCATAAATCAGATGTAATGTTAGATAACATTTCTTTGGAAAGCACAGTAAGAAAAACAAAATATCTCTTCCTTGTATACACATTCACCTCACTAGTCACTAATACAAAAAAAAAAAAAAAATAAATAAAAATGTCAACAATGTAGAGTTCATCTAGCTAGATCTTCTCTGGCTTATCTAAACCAGTTAGTCTCAGTTGAGGTTGTCAGTGGAAGGACAAGCTCACACTGAGAGTCGTGAGAACATAACAAGCAAGCACTTGTGCTTGAAGAAAGCTTCATTTGAAAAGACTCCTTTAGTAGCTCTAATCTGAGACAAGGCTCTATTTGTCACATGTGGCCTGCGCTCTACTGCATGCATACGGGTTTAATCGTCTATTCAAGCGATGCGATCGTGTTCGGTCTCCTTTAACGAGCTCCTCTAGTTAATGCCATCATCATGGAGATGAGCGCTTCTGTATCTCCTTGTCCTTCCTAACTGGAGACCGAGTGATGTACACACGTGTACATGTACAAACACTAAAACAACATGATACTGAACTCTCCGTCTGGTTCTGGAGGTCAACTGAGAGAACAGCAAATTGGTAACATCAAGGTCATGGGTTTGACTTCCAGAGAACACCTGGAATACACTGCAAGTAGGCCTATATAAGCAGGGCTCAACAACAAAAAATGAATGATGGCCTGGTGCCGGAGCGAATGATACGGGGGACAGTTGTTGTCACAAAATGTTATTATTTGCATGTTTTTTAAGTCTAACAAACTTAAACATTCAAACAAATTTAAGCATTTTAGTCACTTAGAAGATAGCAAAGAAAACTCAGTACTAGAATTGTGTTCTCTTCCATGTCTTATCACACTTGAATAGACAATTACACATTTAAGTCAATATGTCAAAATGCTCATCTTGGCAAGTAAACAGTCAGTTATGTTTTAAGTTAGCAATAACAGGAAAGAAATCAGATCTGCTGTATATACCTGATGTTAACTTTACATTAGCTAGGCTAGTAGATTTTGCTGTGGTATTGAAATTGGCATTGAAAATTTATTTAAAAACAATGGTGTCATAACCTTATTCATTCAAATTTTTTTTATTTATTAGAATTTATTTGGTTACATGTTTATTTTTTTTTTTAAATTTTATTCAAATTTTGACAGAGCAAGTTAAACTAACCACTGGCCTGACCGGGTCAGTAGAAAAATTCCCTAATGTTGAGTCCTAATAAACATCCATCAATCACAAATATGTAAATGGATGCAATATTCCAAGGAAAATCAGAACTTACGCGCATATAAAAACACCAAATGTCAAAGAAAAAAAATATACTGTAGAAATAAAAGTATAAATGCTCCAACTATATTAACATTTAGTTATCCAGAGGCAGAAAGTAATGTGACAGGTGAAATCTATGACATCAGTAATTCAAAAAAACCTTTCTGGCAGTGTCATCATTACAAAGGTCAAATGTCAAATATTTGACATCTTTGGCCCACTTGCAAGGTCACACTATTCTTGAATCTCCTCTATGCTAGAAATAGCTCATATAGAAAGCGAATAAAGTTCACATAACACTAAGATCAGCTGTAAAACTCACATTTTATTCAATATTTTAATTATTTTTAGAGCTGCGATGCATGACTGGGCTTGCGCATCACTGATAGGCGACCATACACCTGTCGTGCACTCAGCAAAGTTGTCAGCTAATGAAGACTGACGTTAAAGTTATCATTTTATATGACTCTCAACTTCAAATCCATAAACAAAACTAATCAAAACCAGCTCTCTGATATCCGAGCATTTTCATAGCCAGCAGTAAAAAAATGTTAACCATCTAACCTCACGAGACCAACTGTTGCCCGAGCCTTAAGATAACAAGTAAGCAGAAGACTTGTGCGATTTATTAATTACTTAACAGATTATAGAAAACAAATAGTGTACACTTCATCGGTCACAACCCGTTAAACTAATATCGTGGCTCGCGCACATTTAGCTTAGCCACTATTAGCTACATTCCTTCTGCACGAGAATATAAATACCGACAAATTACGTTTCGCGTTCTTTTTTGCTTATAGCAATGTAATGTAGCACGTATTCGTCCTCTTAAACGGCTTTAATTAAATGACTTTGGACAGTTCAGTCGTCTGTGAGGTTGCTTGGTTGAGTTCACTAGCGTGTTAGCACTAGCCTAACTCGGCTAGCTGTTTCAGACACCACTCACCTGGTCTCTAATTTTGAGAACCACCATGTTTCGATGTTCTCTTTGGATCTCATGCAGAACTAAACGGATATTTTTCACCACCACCACTTGAATGCTGATGTTTCGTTGTCGGTAAATCTAGCGTTTTCAATAGGCCTGGGGTTTCCTACTTGCCACTGATGAGCAGGGGAGAAAACTCCATAACATTACCGCCACTGCTGCCTCGCAAAGAACGGAGACGATGATTGGCTAGACAGTGGTTTGAGCGACAGCAAAAAGAACGATGATTGGTTAAAAACCAGATGGGGGAGATGCTTGCTTGTGAACTGTGAAACGTTGTTGCAGTTTAACAGTAGGTTTCAGATCGGTAAAGGAAGAAGTGAGTGTTTCTCTATTGCAAAGAGACTTCCACTTCACTTTTTAACAGGGTTGTTGAATACAAAATGCATTACAACAAATACAAATTTAAAGTGATGGTTCATTGAGATTATATTAGGGTTACATTTGTTTTAACAGTTTCTATTTGTATGACAAATGCAAGAGTTTTAACACTTTTTGATACCAAGGACCACAAATATGATAATTCTACTGCGAGAGACCCTCTTCCTATTTCCCTCTTTCCTATTTCTATACACACAAACTCTTAAACATGCCACTGTTAATGGTAATTTTAAAAGTAGTGCTTAATTTTCAGGAATAAAATACAATTGAGCACAATGTAGGCCTATGTTTTTTTCCCTTCTGAAATTTGTTATAATATACGCCAGTATAATTAATGATAACATTATTATCCAAATGACCAACTAAATGTCACTGTTAGGGACAGTTTTAAAAGTGCAAATTGTTCTAAAGTGACTCATTTCTATTATAGGCCTATGTAACAAAATGTAAAATGTATAACTAAAATTTCAACAAACTTAGTATATGTTATTTTAGCTCTTTTCCTCATTGTTTCTTCACTTTGTGTTACAGGAAATACATAGAAATGTTTTCATAGGTCTGTGCAGAAAACAATGAAACCGGTTCCCTGTATTGTTCCTTAAAAGAAACAGCTCATCAGCTGATAGTTGCTATAGTAAACGAAGGCTATGATAGAAAGTTGTGTTAGATAAGAAATAGGCCTAAAAGGTAGGCTAGATTCTGTTTATAACTTAAAACATGCTGACAACTTGTCTCAGTAAAAATATAGCAACTTGACAACTTGAGTTTTTTATTAACGAAGAGAGAGAGAATAAGAGAGCGATTATACACTCATTTGGACTGAAGGAGGCTTTGAGTTGCTTTAAATTTAAGATGAGCGTTAAATAATCGAAACACAAAGAGTCAGTTTCATTGTGGTGCACCAGATGACGCCAAAGGTGTATGAAAATACTTCACAGTAGGCTATCTGTTCTCCTGTGTCTAACGAACCTCATTCAGCGCTAAATAAATAAATAAATAACTGGCATGGCTACCCGCGATTTACATAAACATGTATGCCTTGAAACCATTTAAATAAGTATTTAATAAAACAAATCTTAGTTAAAAATTTCGCTGATTGCTCTCTAGAAAATAACAGCCTAATCCACATCAGTTCTGTTATTGCAATGTAGTCTAATCATTATCGCAACATCTGCGGTTACAAAGTGTAAATGACTAGGCTGAACCCAGCAAGCGAATGAACTGGATTCAGTCTCGTCAATTAAACGTGTTACAGGCACGTAAGATGGGGGAAGATGCCCCCCTAAAGAACAGTGTGTGTATTTACTTTTTAGTATAACTTTGTAAGTTCAGAATGTGCAGAATAATGTATAATATACATATAATATACATATAGATAGTAAATTGGTAAATTGTTGTAAAATATCTTAAATGCACATCTGACTCATGGCATTACTGAATAATAACCCCATGAAGCATATTTAAAAATAATAACACTACTAACAACATGCCACTTGGGGCTATTTCTAAGAGTCTAATATTTTATCTTTTCACTTCAAAATAAAATAATATTTTGTAAATCTAAAAAAAAAAGACAGTACAATAACCTGTCCCCACTGCATGTTTACAATGTTTATTATTATACTATGCCTCCTGTTTTTCACATTATATATATATATATTTTTTTTCTTCACAGTATATATGATTCAATATATATTCAGTATTTCTATACTTGTTCTGTATAATGCATCTACTGTGTTTATACCTCCTCTTTTGCACCATCGAACAGGTCTCTGATTCTGTACCTCAAACTTTGCAATCCATAAAAATAGTTTTTTGTTGATGCACACATATTCTATACATGTATACATTTATATAATATATGTATTTATATACATATTGATATTTTCACTTCTGATTAGATGCTAAATGCATTTAATTGGCTCCATACTTGTACTCTGCACAGTGACAATAAAGTTGAAACTAATGTAATCTAATCTAAAAAAAAAAAAAAAGCACAAAGACCTTTGATAATCAGCATAATAAATCATCACAGATTTTTTTTCCAGAAAATTAATTAACCTCAAAATCTTTTTCTACTGATTACATCTTATGAAATGACAAAACTAAGATGAGTGTAGCAATTTATTAAATGTGTTGAATTGAGATTATGTGCCATCTATGGTCAAGAAAAACATTTGACCATGCAGTTCAACCATTTAATCATTTAAAGCGTTGTACACTTTTCTGTAAATAACATTTTGAGTTCTATTGCTAGTTTTTGGCATCCTTTGCATATTTAATTAGAAATAGGCATTCACATTCACAAGATTCACTGAACTAAGCAGTACGGATAGATGACAACCCTAATGAAAGCCTCATTACTTGGAAATTTCTGTGTCTTCAGAATCAAAATGGTGAAGAACGTAAAGAATATGGCTGAACTGTAATTAATGCATTTTAGCCTCTGTTGTCAAAGCAAGGATGCTCAAAAATGTGACACAGTGACATTTGACCGTTTGTCCAAAAATAAGTCATCAGGGAAAACATTCCTTTCCCTGTGATGTTCCTAAGAAATAAAAACATCATTAACTATATTTTAAATGAGGCCTATGTTTGCCTCTGACTTTGGTCTCTCTGGTAAAATAATTCCTATAGCCATGTTGTTCTTCATCAAATCTGTGTCTGTTAAGCCAACAGCAATCACTTTTAATCACTGTGATCACTGAGTTTTAGGCATATCTCTTCTGTATATGTGCACACATTCTTTATTAATTACTTTATGACTTTCATTTTTCTCTTGTCAATGATTAATGAATATAAAACTGACTAAAACAGACTAAAAAAATGATGTAGAGATTTATATGTGATGATGTGTCTTTAGAAGGCCCCCTTTTAATGTGTCCCGACCCATTTGGTTTTAGTCTAAATTCCAATTTTAATCTTAACAGGATAAGATTAAAGATTATTAACTGAAGTGCCTTTAACGGAAATGAATAGTGTCAGACTTGCCAAATTGAGATGGATAGATATTTGCAGATATTTTCCTTTAGAAGAGAAGTGGCAGATATAGACTCCTTATTTAATGGAAATTGCAACAGAATTCAGAATAATTCTGCAGTTTGGGAGATAAAGAGCTTTTCTAAGGGTAGACTACAAAATAAATGACTTGAAAACTTGAATGCCCAAAGTAATGTACCCCAAATAACATTTCACAAATATGTATAATTAATAGTAGCAGTAAAAAACAATGGCAATGTTATAAGCAATAATAACCTAGACAAAATGTGCTATTTGTAAACATTTATTGTTTAAATATGAAATGATACATTATTTTATATACATGATTTTAATAAAAATTATTATTGTTAACACCCATGTAATTATAATTTCTATTATTGTAGTCATTTTTTTAGTAGCTATCCAGAGTTTCAGCTTAACTTTCTTTATCAGAAAAGTAAGTGGTCGAAGAAGTACAATAGGCTCATTGCTGCATGTTGTAACTTTGTATGTTGGACATTTAATTTTGCTTAAACATTTAGTTTTTGTTAATAAAACTGTTAATGCTGATAATTAGTCACTACTGTCAGAATATTCTACACTTTTGACACTGTTTAATTATGATTTTAAAGGTTTCATGATTTTACAGCATTACAGTTTAGTGATATTTGGTGCTTTAACAGTGATAAGTTTTGTATGTTTTGGGTAATTTAGACAAAGTAGTTCACTGCATTCAGGACAGAAAAGAAATTTTAGGTGGTTAGCAGGCAGGTGATTAGTGGGTGAGGGAGGGGCTCTGATCAAAGTCAGACTGTCAAAACCAAACATTGGTTTGTCATTTATTGACTGCACAGAGACTGAGTTGGAGTAACGCTGTCAAACTAAGTTAGCCAGAACTGTGTTAGGTTTTTAGTATTAGTGTATGAGAGCTGACTACAAAAAAAAGAGCAAAATGTGCGTTTGTTTGAGTGGCAGCTGAGCTTTAGAAAGTTAGATAAAACTTAGCTAACATTAGTTTGACAGATAGCTTGTCAGTTTAGCTTAGCCATGACAGAGACGTGTTTATACCTCTCTCATGTCAACCACTGGGCTTTAACTGTGGACTAACACAGGTGAATGCTTCAGATTTAAAGAACACTGTCGGGTAATGGTTAGTTTGTAAACTCAGTTAATTTGAGGAAAAAGCTAACCTCTAACCTAAGGCAGATTAAGGTTAGCCGGCTAGCACCGAGTAAAACCACTGACTAACCACGAATCTGTCTCTGTGGGAATTATGAGCACCAGTAATCATATTTATGCAAGTCGCAAACGGAGGAAACCTGTCCAGAAAAGGTAATAAATCATTCTTGTACTAAGGCCGTGCTTAGTTAAACCTATGTAAGTTAACGTTAACGTTACTCAGTTTACAGTACTGTCGGTTAAGCCTGTTTAAATAGATTTAACAATATAAGGCAGACAAATAACTCTCATTGTATAGGGAATTTTTATGTATAGTTATCTGAATATTTATTCAGTTTGATTGAACTTTATTAGTGGAATGATGTGCACTTTCTCCGATATAGTCAGTCAGGCTGTTTTAGTGAGTTGCCTAGCTAGACGTCGTGTTTGTGCCTGAGCCTGTTCTTTTGACTTCTGTGGGTAACTTCATGAACTATTAGTTTGTATTTGCATCTGCCACTTGACAAACTAAACTAAACATTTGAATTTTCCAGAGTGTATCTTTGGCTGCAATGTAATTATTTCCTAATTCGGAATATTAGAATGATTGACTAATAAAATGTTCAAATAAATGCTCAAATAAGCTAAGATTTGTTCATTGTGCTTAAGGAAAAGACAGATCTTCCCATTTTGCGGACGGGTGAAATTACACATTACAGCTTGTACAAAGATATAGGTGTTTAACATTATTTTATATTCATATTTTACGTTTTTTTTTAACCAAAATTTTTTGTGATTGATTATGACTAAAAAAAAAATAATACCAAAATGCGAAACAGGGTTGTGAATTAAGTATTAACAACTATTCTTTTCAACAGATGGCCTGCGTCCCAATTTGCATACTATCCATCCTAAATTCTATGTGATATTAGTCATATTCAATACTATTTAGGGCAGATATGGTGGATAGTATGCACATTGGGACGCAGGGATGCTCACTGATAGGTGTTTAACCACTTTCCTGCTAATTTTAGCTCCACCCTTAATCAAACACACCTGAACAAGGTCTTCAGGATTACTATAAAGTTGCAGACTGGTGAGTTTGATTAGGATTGGGGCTAAACTCTGCAGGAAAGTGGTTATGTCAAAATAAAAACCTAACCTACCAGAGTAAGTAACAAAGTTCTGAATCAAGCATTAACAGAACTGTCACTCATTAGGGATTTGCTAGCTGATATGATATGGGTCTGAGTTTACAAGCTGTTGCTACACCTCTGAAGGTCAAATTTCCTTCCCAAGACTCGATACTTACTTTCCTATCAGTTGTAGGTGTTGTTTTTTTAGGTGATTGTTTGATAGTACTCTATAAGTGAATGATAAAAAATATCTCTTCTTAATGTAAACACACTTCTGGGAAATGGAAAGCTTTCTAAAATTTGAAACTGACAGTTTGGCTGTCCTGTCATATTCTGAAAATTACAGTAAATCTGAATATATTCTCCTTTTTTAGTGTACAGCAGTCTCCTCCTGAATGTGTCAAATCAAATCCTTCCAAACGACATCGGGACCGGCTGAATGGAGAGTTGGACAGGTTGGCCAGCCAGCTTCCTTTCACACAGGAGGTTATATCCAAGCTGGACAAGCTCACCATACTGAGGCTAAGTGTGAGCTACCTGCGGGCCAAAAGTCACTTCAGTGGTAATGCATGATAAACAGAAGTTGCAGTTGTTTCGTTGTGGTGTTGTTGTCCAATTTCTGACTGTACATAAATTTATGAATGCAATAGTCTCACTTAGTTGATGCAAATTTGAAAGATTGTGTTTTCTACAAAGTGCTGTCATATTTTAGTAGCTTAGTTTGCTTTAGTAGCAGTCATTTTAATGACAACATCCAAAGACAACACTTTTTCTCCCCTGTGACTGATTAAAATGAATAAATCGCATTAAGTAGTTAGAAAACCAGCCCCAAATTCTAAAGAACCTCAAAATGTGCATGTTTGTTTTCTTATGAGTGTCTGCCACATCTCGAGGCTGTTTATGGTATACTTCCCCCTCAGTGGGAAAGAAGGGGAGCCTTTTCAAACAACAGGATGCCACTGGGGTGCATGAGATCCTGCGGAAAGTAAAATATAAATTTGTAATCGTATGCATAACTTTTCGGTGGAAGTCTGGTGAGAATTGCAACAACAGCATTTTCTTTCAAAGAGCAACAAATGCAATTGTTTTGACAGGTAAATTTCACTTAATGATCACCCCGAGGCTGGGTCAGTAATACTGGAATATGTTGTTGAAATCATTATCATAAGAAGTTTACCTGGCTTTAGGCAACTGGCTTTTGCCCTCAACATTAAGATATGGAAGTAGGACAGAGCAATGCATGCAAGCAGTTCCTCCTTTTGTTTGTGATAGATTGAGTGCTTATCACAGGACATCCCGGTCCCTCAGCAATTTTATCTCGGGATGAACCATATTCGGATAACACAAGGAATATACAAAAGAAATTGCTTTGTAATGTTGTAATAATAGAAAAATGTGGCCGGATGGAATTTTTTTTTTTTTTTTTTTTTTCTCCCCCCTCCTGCAGCTGGCCAAAGGATTTAAAGTGTGTATTAATCCCAAAATTCAAGGCACTGTTGGTACTTGAAAAGAGATTATGTAATGCTATAGAGTTACAGTATAGAATGAGCAGATGGCCCAGAGACAACCCTAAACATTGTTAAATTCTGCTAATTTAATCTAGCTATTTAAAACAAATAAGGCCAGTTTTGTTGAAATTACAAGAATGGCTTGTGATAGTTAAGCATCAAACAGATAATTAATGTTTTACATAATGTCGTAACACTATGTGTATGCATTGTGTATATGAATTCATAGCTTTTAGTTTTAAAACCAATTTAAAATTAGAAAATAGTTCCAGCTATTATTGCAAACAAAAACCTAGTAGTTGTATTATATTATCAATAATAATAAAATTTTACTTTTTATAAAGTAAATATTAAATGAATATACTGTATATTAATTTAAAAAGTTCAGTGATCAGTAAGATGTTTAATGTTTTTGAAAGAAGTCCATATGCTCTATGAATTTATTTGATAAATACAATACAAACAGTAATAAGTTAATTTGTTTTTTGTGGTAACATGACTTTTTCAGGACACTTCATGACACAAATTTTTCAGAACAACATTTATTTGAAACAAATGTTTTGTAATGTTAATAAAGGGTGTCATATCATGTACTGTCACTTTTGATCAATTTAATGCACACTTGCTGAATAAAAGTATTAATAAATTAATATAAAGTTTACGGTTGTGAAATATGCTTACAACATTGTAATGTAAAAAAAAAAGTATATACACATACACAAAAAAAAACAAAAAAAAATTATATATATTACTGTACATAAAATTATGTAGCTAGATAAAGGTAAAATGTTGGCAGGGCAAGTAGAAATCTGAACTGCTGCCCCGATCAGTCTTTTAAACGTATCTTTGAAATGTTAATCATTACCTTGTTTAATAACAGTCAGAGAATAGACTTTTGTAGAGTTTAATATCACAGTTTATGTACTGCATGCATGTATTTCAGACAAGCCTTGCACAGTTATGCTCTCAAGGGTGCAGTTGTACATCCTTATTGAGATTTTATAAAGGCAACAGTCCAAATTTTGTTAAGCAAGAAGCTGTCAAGTGAATACCCAGAACCGTTTTCCAGGGAAGTTACTCAATCATTATTTAGGGAAATGGGCAATATGAAACACATATATCAGGAATAGTGGTTGAATGAATTGAAATTCAAGCCTGATTTTTCCTAGCTCATGTTCTTCCCTCTATCCTGACTAATGCAGAAGTGTGGTGAGGTGGCCAGCATTGAAGGGATTCCATGAGAAACAGGCTGATTCTTGCTTGTGTGTTTTGTGTGTAATTACTCCTACTGTCTGGGGCTAGTCCTGAGGAGGGTCTGGGTTTGCGTGAGTAATTGAAACAGATTCCTTGACCTCTTGACTTTGGTAAAAAGTTATGAAACACAACTACTTGATAGTTACTGACTCCAGCAGCAGACTTTGACCTGAGGTGCTGTGTGTGTGTGTAGCATCAAAGACTCTGCTAAGGTCTGATGTGAACCAGTGTGTGGGGATCTTTAGGGCCAGACATTGACTGACAGATGTTGCATGAGAAGACTGCAGGAACACCATTTGAGATATGATCTTAATGTTTTACTGGCACACACTTCCAAATCAAGGAGGTTGTTGACACAATGACTATTAGTCATCTTTTAATCCATTAATGTAATGTCATCTAGTAAGTTCAGGCAGTGGATAGGTTCATTATTCTTAATATAAATGAGTTTACCTGGCAGAATCAGAGTACTTTTGTGTCTTCTTTCCATCGTTAAGAGTTAATGTACTGTTCATATGCTTGAAGATCACAATTGATATATTTTATCAGTTAATTAGTTGGTCAAATAATTGGGTCACATTTTTTTAAATGCATTTTATGTATTTTAATCTATTCAAAAATATATTTATTTGATTTATACAATAAATACAGCTTGAATACAGCTAATCTTTGATGTCAGGGTGAACTGTCCTGCAATCATAATCAAGAAAAAAAAAACACATTTTTAAAGAATAATTCATTTTATCTTAATATATATATATATATATATATTTTTTTTTTTTTTTTCAAAATACTAATGAAAACCTACACTTGTTTGTATTTCAGTTGTAAAGAAAGAAAAAAAAAAAAAGTTTTTCAGAATCATATGAAACCAACATGAATACAAAAAGGTTTCTAAGTACTTGCCACATGTGCTTAACTAGATTTTTAAAATATTTTCTTTATTATTATGGACACACTTATTTATTATTGACCCAGTGTCTGTGTCTTTACAGATACTGCCCTCTCATTGCCCTTGCATGTCATAACCACTCCATGAGCAAACATATCATGTGATGTATGCCAAGCACAAGTGTATTGTTAACCAGTGGGCATTATAATTTGCTTTCGGTTTTTGGTAGTTCAGATGCCAACAGCTCCACGTTTCAAGTTGCTATTGTTATACATTATTTCAGATTTCCCTCTCACAATCATTTTTGATGCAGGAAATTCTTTTTAATACAAGACGTTTTGCTCTTGTTTGATTATGGCTGATCAAGTACCTCTTATGATATTATTACATATTATGAATTGTTATCTATAACTTCCTTATGTCTTTGATAAAGAATGTGTATTATCTGTTTTAGCTATTGTGCGGAACCACTTTAATGCTTGTTTGCTGTTGCAGTGACCCTGAACTCAAAGAACTCCAACCAGCTAGCAAATAACACTAAACCACACATTCAGGAGCTGCCAGAGGGAGAATTGTTGCTACAGGTGAGCTCATGTGTCCTGTGAAACCTTAATGTTTGAATCAAACAACATGGAAGAGTCAAAAACAAAACAAAATGGATTTAGAATTCTATTTATTAGCAGTATAACTTCTTTTTTCTAGGCTATAAATGGCTTTGTGTTGGTGGTCATCTCCAATGGCACAATTTTCTATGCTTCCTCCACCATTGAGGACTACTTGGGGTTCAATCAGGTTTGTACTGGTTTGCATATATATTGTGCTGGTAAAAGGAACTGCAGCCCAAATGGTTTATGCATTTATGAAATGGTCTTATGACACCTTCTATTTGAGAAAGAACAAACAATCCATGTTCTGTTTGGTGCAGTGCACACATTGCTTCTCCGTTTAGTGAATCTACTCAGAAGCATTTAGGGTTCATTACATTAAGCATTATGCACTTGATGATTCAGTTTTTGTTGTGAAAAACCAGTGGAAAGAGATCTTAACCAGTCTTTTAGATTCCTCATTGCAGCTTTAGAATTTATTATGTGTGAAATTCCAGCTTCTTCCCACAAACATGATTCTAGTGTGAAACATGATGCAGTTGCAGCGTGTTTCAGAAACCCTCCACCTTCCCCAGCTCCACCTGTATAGATCTGCAATGGGGTGATTCATGTATGCTATGGGGGTTATTTCATATGTTATATGTGCAGCAGCAGTATTTCTTACATGCTCACAGCAGCATGTTGTGAATGTATTGGCAGTAGCAAGTATTGGTACTTGCTCTGCCGCAGCAGCTTAGCAGATCTGTTCCACCAAGACCAAACACATTAACATTGTCATGTACATTACCATGCCAGTCCCTCTGAGAGTTGTCATGAAAGAACTTGGATTAGTATGTTTGGGTGCCAGACAAAGCAGGCTCTGAGCACATTTAGATAAAAACAGGTTGAAAAAACAGGTCTTTATTTCAGCATTGAGATTCAGATTTCTTAATTCAGTTTGGTACATTTTCTAACTGTAATGAGCAGCTGTGAATCTACTTAGAGTGAAGCCGATGTGATTGTTTTGCAGTCGGATCTCATCCATCAGAGTGTTTATGAGCTCGTTCACACTGAAGACCGGGCTGAGTTTCAGAGGCAGCTCCACTGGGCACGCAACCCCAGCTGCACCCCAGACACCGGACAGCTAGTGCAAGGTAGAAAATAACTAAACATCTCTCCAGACAGACCATGAGCAGACCTGGGCATTGTGCCTGAAAGATTCTGTCCTCATTCCATCAACACAGTCAAAGAAGATGGATTGCGTGTGTCTGCAAACAGTTTGACAAAGTTCTATTGTGAGAGACAAAATATCCTAGCATACAATTTTCAGGAAATAAATCCATGCATAACATGATTTTAAAACAACAAAAATAATACATTATTTACTTCACAATGGATCTGAAATATTGTCAATTTGATAAGATATCCAGTTTTTTTTTTCTTAGAATGACTAAGACGTTTGTGTGATTTATTTATTTTTTCCCATCATGAGCCATGTTTTTAACCAATACCGTACTAGATTTCAGAAAATCTAAATAGTTCACAAGATGGTTTTGAGTTATATGTGCTCTGAGGATTCAGATTCGTATGTGTAACAGCCTCTAATGGCTGGTGTTCAAAGGCTGTGCCAGTTTGCTCTGGTTTCAGTTTGGGCTTTTTATTCTCAACCAAGCTGGATCAGTTTTCATTAGAGATCTAACACTTGGCAGTTTGAAAGGCCTGTTATTGTCAGAACTATATACACAGGATAGCCGTTCCAGACAGCCCATACACTTAGCAATAATCCAGCCATCAGCAAGGACACTACCGCCAATGAGTTATATAAATGCTTACACAGCAAGGGTCGAAATTCTGCTGCCAATGGGTATTATCCTCCTTTTTTTTTTTTTTTTTTTTTTTTTTTATATATATATATATATATATATATATATATATATATATATAATCTTAGACAGTTTTGTATTTAACTATGCTTTTCTCTATATTTTTGTCTTGTTGTCGTCAAGCTTCTCAGGATTCACGGTTGCCTCAGACATACTACAGTCCAGAGCAGTTGCCACCTGAGAACTCCATCTTTCTGGAGCGAAATTTTGTTTGCAGGTTAAGATGTCTTTTGAACAACTCCTCTGGCTTTCTTGTAAGTTGAAAATGATCATAAATGCATTAAAGTGAATAAATAAATTCAAATATAGACTTTCAATATTCCCTCCTGATACTTTTTGTAAGTCTTTTATTGTAAGAGATTTTACTTTGTTGATTTCCTTAGGCGGCAGATGAAGAAGATTGCTTTTTAATTTTACAGAATGTTTTAAGTAACCATATTTATATAGATTACCTGAATTCATAATCAAAATGTAAAAAAAAATTTTACACACATTTTTACCTCAAAATTATATCTATAATTATTACAATAGCATTATTGCTGGTAGATTTTGAGTGCTGAATGCTCTGACAATGTGATGGGAGATTTTAAAATGGAAAAACAGAAGATTTAATTTTGGATGCCTGTAAACAAATTTATAAAGAAAAGAATACATAGCACATGCAAGGCTGACATTATTTACAGTACCAACCAAAGCTTGAAGGAAGTCAAAGTCTAGTCAGAGCTCTCCTATGAATAAAGTATAAGAAGTCCAAATTATATAGCATACCATAACAGACTGAAAGCTGAAACTGTCTACAAACAAGTTTGAATTGAGTCTGTTCATTGAGCTGAATTAATTGCATAAAGTGTGTGAGAAATGATGAATAATGAGGGATTTTAAAACGGTGTACACCTCGAAAATATTTGAAGCAAAAATATTTAAGTATTTTTGCTGCGAACAACCTTGTATTGTACATCACGTTTTTTGAGGAGTACTAATGATAATGTAGTAATCTAGAATGAGGGCTGAAATTACTGAAATTATCTTGTGCTTCTACATACAAATTAATTCCACACACAACAAAAGATACTTTTGTTAGCTTTGTTTGAACTAATATTAAGATGCTCTATGACGGTAAGACTATAATGAGTCATGTGTTATAATGTTAAGATCATATCAGTTCATTTTTAGTTCATGACTTCCACACAGCTTGGAGTTATGATGTTTCTCAGTTAACTGCCTCTGCTGGATCATTTCTACATGTAGAGTTGTAGATCTCAAAAGCTACCTTTATCAGACTTTTCAAACAACACAAAAGATATTTTGAAGAATGTTGGTAAGCAAGCAGTTGAGGGTAGCCATTGGCTTCCATAGTATTTTTTTCCATACTATGAAATTCAATGGTTTGGAACAATTTGAGGATGAGTAGGTTATGACAATTTTCATTTTTGGGTGAACTATCCCTTTAAGCACCACTTAGCACTTTATTAGCACTTTAATCAGTCTTTTAGTATAATCAGCTCAAACAACTATTCTTAAATCATGTATCTTACTTATATATTGGGTTCAAAGAGAGGTCACACAGTCTTGAGCTTATCTCATAAAGGAAGTGATCAAAAGATAGCAAGGCCTGGTGTGATATCATGAGAAGGCCCAGATGGAATCACATTTTCTGTGCTAATTTATGGGTAAAGTTAGCTAAATGCTGTGGAATGTATTTACATAGGGTCAAATGTGTTAAATATATGGCTTGTATTTTTATAGGCCGTGAACTTTCAGGGGCGTTTGAAGTTCCTGTATGGGCAGAATGAGAGGACAGCAGATGGGAAACCTGTCCCTCCTCAGCTGGCTCTGTTTGCCCTGGCCTGCCCTCTGCAGCCACCTTCCATGCTGGAGATCAGCACCAAGAGCTGCTTTTTCAAAACTAAGCATAAGCTGGATTTCACACCCACCGCTTGTGATGCAAAGTAAGGCATATAAGCTCCTATCAATATGTGTGAAGAGAAGACTTGTAGAGGCAATTTAATCTCCTTTGATTTGTGAAATGTTAAAAGTTGAAGATGAACGACAGTAGCACATATATATATATATATATATAAATTTATTTATATATGTATATTAAATGATTGGCTTGTGATTTGGTGCAGTATTCCTCTGCATTCTCACCATCAGTATCTCTCACATTCAAAGTCATGTGTTTTTTGTTTCTCCACAGTGGGAAGATTGTTCTTGGCTACACGGAGGAAGAGCTGTGTTACCGCGGCTCAGGCTATCAGTTCATCCATGCAGCTGACATGCTCTACTGCGCTGAGAACCACATACGGAGTAAGACTCCCTTGAATCAATGTGGATAAAGAAAATACACTCGCCTCACTCATTCCCACAGCTGGGTTTCAACATTGTTTGTGTCAGAGAGAAGTGGTCTAATTGTTGTGGAAATAATTTCATTGCTCCTAAAGGGACCATTCACCCAAAATGAAAATCATATTCACCCTCATGTTGTTCCAAAACTTTAAGATATTCAAAACACAAATGACCTAAGATTGGATTTGTATTCTCTCAACCTATTTATCCATTCATTAAAGTCCACACAACTATAATTTTCACACTCCTAAAAGTACAAAAAGGCATAATAAAAATGACATGATCTCTTAATATTATGAACAGATTTAATTTAGGCTTTTATTCATGAATAAATATTGATCCACCCACATGCAACTCAAATATGCTTGTTCGAGGCAATGAGAACAGTAATAAATATACTATGTACATCTATCTGCCTTTGATCTTTTAAAAGGAGACTGCTATCAAAAGCATGTACTGTTGTTGTTATTATTAATGGTAGCAAAATTAGTTGCTGATTTTTCAAATGAATTTAATAATTTCTCTCCCCTGCAGTGATAAGGACGGGTGAAAGTGGGTTGACTGTGTTCAGACTGTTGACAAAACAGAACCTCTGGATTTGGGTACAGTCAAATGCCAGACTTGTCTACAAAAATGGGCAACCAGATTGCGTCATTGCCTCACAGAGAGTCATCACGTATGCCCACTTTTGTCTTTCATATTGAGCAACCTGTAAATTTTGTCTTTGTTGTCTTATTATAAGACAGTATTCATAGTAAAAATGCAATTACAGGTAATTTTTTTAATAATATAATGATTAGGGTGTGCTGTATGTCTAACTTAAAGTCAGTATTAAATTAAAATTCCCCCTATTTATTTGCTAAATAATTTTGATCTTGTGATCTTATTGCTTATGATTCATCCATGCATATAATATTTGTCATTTTTAAATTTGCAATGAGACTGAAGTAGTGACACATCTTTTCTTCCGACGTACATCTGAGTGTAATGGATCATGGAAAAAAGAAAAATAAATAGGGCGGGGCTTAGTTCTATCCATGGGTTGTGATTCGATTTGAAATTGGATTTTGTGCCTTGCACTCAAAAAGAGAGAAGAATGTGAGAATGCAGGGGTGGGCTTTAAGTGAATGATAGAAGTCTGGCATACATTACCAGAGAGAAGTTCACCAGAAGATCATGTTACATGGTACTTTGTTTAAAAATAACTTTTTATTCAGTATTCACTTAAGTTAAACTGTCATTACTTAATTTTTCAGTGAAACAACACTGAACACTGTCTGGTGACTTATGCTGGACTTCTCCAATCATTAAGTCTGCTTAACCCCCCCCCCCCCCCCCTTTTTTTTTTTTTTTTTTTGTTTTTGAAAAACGACTACAAATTCATATTCATAACCATTTCACTCATTACTTTCCTCATTTTGCAATTTTTAAATTTAAGGTTCAGCTTTGAAAATCTCCCCTCGACTTACATTTATAGAATGCTCAGCGTTCAAAATGTAACTGGTGAAGATGAGATCATAATATTTGTATATTAATTGTGATTGGTCTATATACTTATGTCTGTTCGAATGCTGAATTGTGGTAGGTCAATTTTTCTTGTCTTATCTATAGTCAGCAAAGGCAAAAAAGATATTTTCCTTAGGTGTCTTGCTTTATAATGATTCCTTCTGTCTTCTGTAGGAACGAGGAGGGTGAGGAGCACCTGAGAAAGCGTGCTATGAAGCTTCCTTTCAGCTTTACTACAGGAGAAGGTGTTCTCTATGACATGAACCTGCCCAGATCTCAGGGTAACACCATACCTTCTGATACCACTGCTCTGGATGACAGTACCCAAGCTGGAACTGTAGACCCTGACTCCCTTCTGGGCTCCATGCTGAAGCAGGATGAGTTGATTTTTGTGTGTCCTGCAGATGAGCGCTCTGTATCAGTACAGGGTTTAGAGAACAAGGATCTTGGTGGGATCTTCTCTAGTAACTGGCAAGAACGTGCTCTTTCACTCTCTGAAAGCTCTCTTTTCAAACAAGAGCCAGTCGTTAACTCTGGAGGAGACGACAGCTGTGAGATAATGAACTCCATGGGGAGTTTAGGGATCAGACCAGAAGATCTGAAGTTCCTTCAAGATGATCTGTTCCTCAGGATTGACCTCGGTGGTCAGAATGATGTGGCAGACCTCACAGATGGCATCTTCTCCTATGTACAACACTCTCTCAGGACGAAGACAGACTGTATAATGTCTGGTGACAGTCTGAAGGAGAAGGATCTCGTCGGGAAACCTATTCAGACCTTCACACCTCAACAGCGAGCATCTACATTACTCTTACAGGATTCATGTGATCCTCTCACATTAGTATCTCAGGAACAACAGATGACTTCTACAACAGAACATCCTGAACCAAACACACAACATTTCACACAAATACAAAGTCACAGTGAACTGCAGGCCATACCAGATCTCCAAAACGATCTTCAAGGACACCAACAGATGTCTCAACCATACAACGGGACAGGAATCACACCATGTGAACTTTCACACATAACCCAAAAACACCAGGTTCAGACGATGAGCCAACAGTCGCAGTGCTCATACCTTCCACCTCTCCATCTGCTGGAGTGTAAAACACTCAAAAATGCCCAGGTTTGTGGGAACCTCTCTGAAGTTCTGGTCAGCGACACTCAGCAGGTTCCTCCTCTCTTCCAGCCAGAGCTCCAACGGCCTGGATGCTTTTACCTGGAATCGCCCCTTCTGGATCTGAAGCACCCTTACAGGAACCATTTGAGCACTGTGTCCTTCAACTGCTCCCAGCAGCACTCTTCACCTTATATCACTGCAGGTGACACAGGTATGAGCGAGTTCACTGCTCAAGACCTTGAAGTGCTGCTCAGTGGCCTGGATGGTGATGTGGAGAGGAACGGGCACTCGGGACCAAACGGAGGAGTGGGTGTCGAATCAAGTCTGGATCAAGTTTACATAAGCCAGGTAAGAACCAACCAAATATGAGGCTCACCTACCTTCACTCTTAAACATAAAGGTTCTTCATGGTTACCTGTGGTTCCATGAAGAACCTTTAACATCAATGGAAGCTTTCCATTGCACTAAAGTTTCTTTAAAAGGTTTGAAAATGTTCTTGACACAAAGGAAAAATGATTCTTTTAAGGGCTGAATGAGTCTTTGAGGAACCCAAAATGAATTTCAATGGCATCACTGCAGAAATCCTCTTTTGGAATAGCGTTGTTAGGTGGTTCTTATGGTACTTTGTTTAGGTATTTGATGTGTGATGAAATCAGTATTTGTAATAAAACCTTGTTGCATGGACAGTCATCAAAATGATTAGGGCTGGTTATCGGTACACATTCCAGATTCCAATTCACAAGGTCTTGATTCAATTCTTATCCATTTGGATAAATTGGAAGTTACAGTGAACGTTTTGCTTATGTGACCCTGGACCACAAAAGTGTCTTTTTTTTCAAAATTGAGATTTATACATCACCTGAAAGCTGAATAAATAAGCTTTCCATTGATGTGTGGTTTGTTAGGATCGGACAATATTTGGCCGAGATACAGCTATTTGAAAATCTGGATTCTGAGGGTGCAAAAAAATCAAAATATTGAGAAAATCGCCTTTAAAGTTGTCCAAATGAAGTTCTTAGCAATGCATATTACTAATCAAAAATTAA